>NJDD01000398.1:196599-219609 GCA_002245505.1 Calephelis nemesis
GCAAATGGTCTATTCTACAAAGGAGCCCGGACCAACACGGGGTCCTTCTTCTCCTTCTTCTTGCCTTTTCATACAATAAAATCCAATTTTTCACCATAGCTTCAGTGTTTAGCATTGTTGTATTGTGTTTAGAATTTGTCTGGATAGTGAATAATGTTTCACCTATTCCTGCTGCCATGACTCGTTTATGTTCCGGTCTGGAGGGTTGGGCAACCGGAAGACTTGCAAAATATGCCTTATATCCCGTCCACAGGACAGCGACATCCCTGTAACATCTATGGTGTCTATCACGGTTGTCTCTTACCATCAGAAGACCGTGCGCTTGTTCTTAGACCTGACACTTGAAAATATTTGCAATAAGACCGTATCACTTAAAAGTTGCTTAAAATATCTCATAAAGTATAGTTACCACTGAGCATTTTAGCTGCCACTGTTATAGTTTCACCACCTGGCATATCCAGCTGGGCTATGTGGACTCTGCCGAAAGCCCCACTGCCGATTAGAGCTCCCAGGTGCACCCGGGTACGGTTCGTCTCCCAAATGTCTCCAGAATCTTCTTCCTCCTTTAAACATATTATTGAATCAGGCGTTACTTTGCGGAAATCCATTGTAATAAATGTAAAGTAAGCCTTAATTTTGCTAATTCCCCGTTTCTCAAGACACAATACATAATAATATTGTCTCCTGAGTCCCTCCTTTTTTTTATGTTATAGGAAGGCAAACAAGCAGACGGATTTCCTGAGCCCCTACCATGAGTTTACGGCTTGTTAAGTTTACTATACTCGCTACCGTATCTGTAAATTATTTGTATGAAAACTTTGAACAGCGCCTCTATCGGTAACTAAGAGAAACACATTTTTAGATCAAAATTGTCATAGATTTCGACACGTAACTTACCGAACGTAATCTATACCAACTCATGGTAAAGGCTCTGTTGGTAAGAAATTCACGCCGCCTAGAGACACCAAAGGTGGTAATGGTGCGTTGCCAACCTGAGGTTGGGATGTTAGGCCTCGAGCAAAAGTAAGTTTACCGGCTACCTTACCCTCCGAACCGGAAGACGTCATGACGTTATGGCGGCAGGAATAGGTAAGGCGGTGGTACCAATCCAGGCGAGTCGCTGCCAAACTATTCCACCTAGTCGGATGTCACGGTGTTAGTGATGGTAAGCCTTTGCTCGCCTTTTACGAGCTGCCTGGCAAGGAAGGCAGATGGTCTATTCTACAAAGGAGCCCGGACCAACACGGGGAAAACCTTTATTCGTGTTCTGGTCACGGAGGTAGACGGTAGGAATGTCAGTTAGGCTTGTCACATTCTGTGTCGTTTGGAGGCGGCATATAGACACATAACAACAGCCTTTGTATAACCTATGTGATGTAAAGAGTTTTCTTTTTTCTTCTTCTTTATTTTGGTACAGAGTGTTTCTTTGTGTCTAGGCAACTGCTTAGAGTTTGCTGTGGAAATGCAAACATAAGATTCCTTGACACTTGCACCGTGACCACCACCAAAATGTGTAGAGATCTACAACTACGTGCTTATATATTCAAGTCACAACAGTGCTCGACACTGTTGTATCCCGGTTTGCAGGGAAACATACTTACTTACCGATAAGGGTAACATTACATACAGCCTAAAAATGTTAAGCGACGCACATAACATCTTTAGTGTTAATAGAAAACGTGTTTAGGTTTGTCTGTTTGCATTTATATAAAGAGGAAGCCTTCAAACTTTCTAAAATTGCTTATTATACAGGTATTTTAATAAAGTATTCATCCCTTGGAAAATCAACAAGTTCCCTAACAATGGACTCTCGAGGCTTATTCGGAAGAGCCCTTAAAAGGGCCTTATTAAAGGCCTATTAATCGTAAATATTCTAAACTTTACCTCATACTCTTTGTGAATGTATAATGGGCTCTCCTCCACTTGCCTTCTACTGGGAATCTCGTCACTGTAAAAAAGAAAACGTTTTTAAGTACTGATATACCTTTAATACTCTGACATGAGTATGGAAGGAAAGAGATAGTTATAAGTTTAGGAACACTAGGAACATAGTACAAATATGGAACAGTGTGCAAATTATGCTTAGTTGAAATAATTAAGCTCAGCAAAAACTCAAAAATGGACTCCAATTATTTCTTTAGTTAGGTGCTAGGTACGGAGAAGTTGATAATTCTTTTTTTTTAATGAATTCGTATATTTACTTATATATACACACGTAAGAAGTTATACTTGATTATGGTATTCTTAAAAAAAACGACGAATTGCACTCCGGGAGTGCCGGCAGAAGTGAAAACTAGAATATTAACGTTGTGGATTTTTGATATTTTGGAATGGTAAGGGAATAATTTTGCACGAATTGCTTTAATTACCAGTATGAAAGTACTATCCTTTTTGTGGTAGAATACAATATTCATTTATTGCGCTATCGTACACAAACATGACAACACGAACATTCGCTCAAGCGCCCTGCGTCGTCTAAACGAAACAGCAGGCACAGGCATACATTTCTACCGCGCCGTAGAAAGAGAGAAGAATACTTCGTCTCTTACGCCGCGCCGGCTGTTTATCTCTATCCGTCTTACGAATTTTCGATCAGGTCACGTGTCCTGACGCAAGTTTAGAAATTTTTACCCATTTCAAAAAAAGTGCGCAAAGCCGCTAAAGAAGTTTTCACATCAATATGTATAACGAAAAATGTAAGTGTATGTTTTTGTGAATATGCCTTTTCGAACGTTTGTACGCAGTTTTCATACTCTTTCATATTTGTACTGTGCTAGGAATGTTGAGACTAATCCGACACACTCACAACCCTAATGCCCGCTGGTGGTAAGTTGCTAATTAGGGTTACAGGATTTCTGACCAGTACGAGTTTTGAAGGAGTTGGTCCTGGTCCTCTGAGTAGAATAGACTGCCTTCCTGCCAGGCAGGAGGCGAGCTGAGATATATCATTTCCAATAAGACTACTAAAGGTAGAACTTAGGTAGGTTTTTGTAGAATAGACCATCTACCTTCCTGTGCCAGGCAGCTCGTAAAAGGCGAGCATAGGATTGCCGTCACTAACACCGTGACATCTGACTAGGTGGTAGAGTTTCGCAGCGACTCACCCAGATTGGTACCACCGCCTCACCTATTCCTGCCGCCATAACGTCATGACGTATTCCGGTTCGGAGTGTGAGATAGCCGGTAAACTTACTTTTGCTCAAGCCCTAATATCCCGGCCTCTGGTTGGCAACGCACCATTACCACCTTTGGTGTCTTTAGGCGGCGAGAATTTCTTACCATCAGGAAATCCGTCTGCTTGTTTGCCTTCCAATGACATAAAAAAAATAAAAAAAAGGTAGAGTGTCGTTCTGCAACTTGTCAGGGTAGGGATCCATCGCGTCATCTATTTTCAACGCCATAATGACAGCGTCATATTCTGGTCCAGAGAGTAGGGTAGTCCCGTAGACAAGCATAATCAAGTTAACACATCGGTCACAAGATGGCGACCCACTAAATCCACCTATAGTGTTTATAAGCCACGGTTATCTCTTACCATTAGGAGAGCCAAGCATAAGATTATGCTATATTACCACATAAAGAAAAGGAAAAGATAGTCACATGTCTAAGAACACTCGCAATGTTAAGATTACTCACTGGTTCGGTCTTGTGGAAAGAATGACAGATGAAAGATTGACAAAGCAGATATACAATGAGAGTGTGGATGGATGTAGGTACCCGGGGAGACCAAGGTTGACATTCCACGATCAGATCACTCGGATATTATATGAGAGTATGGTGAGGTAGGGTAAGATTACTCGCAATGTTAAGACTAATCCAGTAACACTTTAATCACGGTTTTGATGATTTATTACTTGTAAGTTTTGGGATGTAACGACCCCAACTGGTGGTAATCTAGCAGTTTAGTTTGGGTCACTTAATTGATCCTCCAGTACAGCAGTTAATTTGGTGGCAGAATGTTATATAGCAGCTGAACCGCTTTATTACCACTGCTTAACCTTTTCCTGCCATTACTTGCTATTGTCATGATCCATTCTGGAGGTTAGAGTAGATGATAAATTTGTACACGTTTCGACCATAAGGTAACCATGACCAGTAACATCTATGGTGTCCATATATGGGAATTATCTTCTACGAAGAAGTTAATCAAATCACTTCTGAGATGATGATTAGGTATCTCGCATGCATAATAATATAGATAGCTCTTAATTGCAGTCGGATAATAATTATAATCAATTTATATGATGGAATATCAGTCAAAAGAGGAAACCTTTTTCATGTCCAAAACGATAAAAAAACCTATAGAGATAGTAATAAGTTGCATCATCGTGAATTAATCAACTATCAAAGATCAACTAGGGAGGTCATAATAAATATCGATAAAGATTTTATGATTGATTTAAGTTTAAATAGTGTCCCTGATTTCCTTATTTTATTGTTTTTTTAAAGCACGTAATAGCTATCACTTCAGCCCATTAAGATAATATTTAATTGTTTGTGTGTTGTCTTTTTTTTTATTGTTTGTAATCAGTAAATTGGAAGACTAAGCCAAAATAAATTGGGCACAGTAAAATTTAAAAAAACCGACGCTAACTTTATTAACGTCTAGGTACAAATAATTTAGATTATAAAATATAGTTAAAAAATCTCATGTTAATTCTTTATCAAATATACATGTGGAACTGCCACTGAATCATGATTCGAAAAATCAACCTTTCGTTATTGGCCAATTAAAAAAACAAAAATATACAGACGAATTGATAATCTCCTCCTATTTGGAGTTGGTTTAAAGTGAATTCTCGCACTATTAGGCAGTTTCAATGTTTAGAATCAGCAGAGTGTTATGTCAGTTTGTTTTTATAATGTTGAAATTTCTGGTGAATCGTGCCTTGTGAGGTCGATATCTTGAGCACTTCTTAATTATTATAGCCCTAATTTATAACATGTCATATCATGTGTTTTAATTGGGGCCCGATACTGTATTAAATATTGTATTCTTTTGAACCAATAAATTCAAAGACAATTCGTAATAGTAATGAATAATTTGTAATAGTGAGATCCGAGAAAGAGTGGGATTGAAAGAAAGTGTTGGTGTTAAAATATGAAAGGGCAAGGGCTCTGCTGGTTCCATCATGTGGAAGAATGACAAATTAACGATTTACAAAGCAGATATGCAATGCGAATGTGGATGGATGTAGGTACCCGGGGAGACCAAGGTTGACATTCCACGATAAGATCACTTAGATATTATCTGAGGGTGGTATCAAGAGTCTCCGAATCCGTCGTGTTTGTATGAAAAGGGTAATAAACGTAAAGGAAGCCAGACAGATTTGTCAGGATAGTAAAGATATGTACCTATGTAAATTCAAAAATATTTTTTAAATCTTAAAATCCAATTACACATTGTACCTACGTGATTTCATTAAGTGTGATATGAAGTATTTAATTTGCAACTGTTGTTGCAATAAAAAATTTTCATTAATAATTTAAAATAATATCGATATCGATAAGAATTGCGGTTAAGCACTATCCCCGAGTCATAGGTCATAGCGGGACCAAACTGACGTAACACTTACGTACAAGTGCCTTACAAATGGTTCACACATTGATATTTCTCATTATATTAATAGAAAGGAATATACGAATTTCAACCCTATTTCGACTCCATAAAGCTCACTTATTTCTTTCGTTTTTTTTTGTATGTTAAGTGATTGCTTTTCAAATTTGTACCTAATATGTGTACATTGACGTGTTTTCGTAATTTACTACGTCCATAATAATTTTGTAAACTCCAAGCACCTAATGATGGTAGTTTGATCACCTTATGACTTCTTGGATTACGTTTGCTTTATGAGCTGTTCCATTGATGTTAATGTTATTTTATTGTAAGTAATACTATCAATACATTGTAAGTGTTTTTTTTATGATATTGGAAGGTAAAGCAGACGGATTTCCTGATGGTAAAAGATTCACACCGTCTAGAGACACAAAAGTTGGTAATGGTGCGTTGTCAACCTGAGGCCGGAATGATAGGCCTTCAGCAAAAGTAAGTTTACCGGCTACGTTACCGTCCAAACCGGAACACGTCATGACGTTATGGCGGTAGGAATAGGTAAGGTTCAGTAGCATCTTTAATATAGGTAGGTTCGTTATTTTTTAATAAATAAATATCCATGGGCAAGTTACACAAATTGAGTCTATCTCTAAAGTAAGTATATTATATTTTTGTGTTTGGTGTTAGTCACCGATACTAATCTTTAGAAATAATTACGTAGATACTAGATTAAATTTAATAAACACCTAGACCTTAAAATGCCGACAACTTTTCATCATACAAATGTTTTTTTTGATATGTCTACTGTTGTGTACGTCTAAAGACTTTTACAACGTCACCGGGCTAGGGGCGAGCAGAATGCTCTGCCAGAGATTGAATTTTGGGTGGGGCCTGTGACCCCCCTCCCTAAGGGTGTCTCCTGTGAGACCGTACCTTGGCTTAGGGTGGGATCTTAGTTTATTTATTTTATTTAATTTAAACTATATTGTACACAGACAAAAATTGTGAGTACAAAAGGCGAAATTCATGCTATATGCTCAGTCTAGTCCCAGTCAACCTGTAGGCTAACATAGATAAAAATATGAAGGTACCAAATATACAAAAACAGAGAATGAAATACATGAATTTGCACTTGATTGATATACTGAAATACTTATTATTCAACACCGTACGTATAAAAAAAGATAATTCGGCAATATTTAACTACATTATATGATATATAAGTTATGAATAGACAATTATAGATTGCATGTACACAATATGAATAAAATAAACAATAAACGAGATACCATTACAAACCATTCATAAATAAATATCTAACTAAGTATAAATTCTGTATACTAAAATCTGATGAAACAATGCAATAGTAGTTTCTTTTGTTTTAAAATAACTTCTTCATGGAGTTTACTTTTTACTTAGAATACCGTAAACAAATGGCAATTATTATTAAGCGCAGTAAATCTGCAAAAAACCGACTTCTATTATTTCATTACCACGTCGCGATTTGATAATTGTAATTAAGTATCTTCAAGCCCACATAGGGTAGGCAGAGTCACAACCAGAGCACCTACGTCTAGCTGAAGCCACTAAGTCCCACAATGTGATGGCAAGCATATCGCCAATTGGCCACATTTCCAATCCCGAGCAACATTTTATTTATTGAGAAATTTGGAAATACCACATTTTGTTTTTGTTGCCCAAACCGGGATTCGAACCCGGAACCTCACGAAGTCAAGTCCAACACTTGGACAGCTAGACCACAGAAAAAAATATTAAAATAAAATAAAATTAAATTTGTTATTATTTGTCGTGAAGACAGACAGAAATGTGTTACTCAAAAATCACCAATCGGGTGATGTTAAAATTGATATGGGACCATCTCGGATTCCTGACCTACATTAACCACACAGACCTAAATCTGAGTAGGTTTGTATCAATTTATTATTGACCGAAATCGCTTAACAAACATTCTACAAAAAACATACAGCTAAATTGAGAACCTCCTCTTTTTTTGAATTTTTTTTTAATGTTATAGGAAGGCAAACAAGCAGACGGATTTCCTGATGGTAAGAAATTCACGCCGCCTAGAGACACCAAAGATGGTAATGGTGCGTTGCCAACCTGAGGTCAGGATGTTAGGCCTCGAGCATAAGTAAGTTTACCGGCTACCTTACCCTCCGAACCAGAACACGTCATGACGTTATGGCGGCAGGAATAGGTAAGACGGTGGTACCAATCCGGGCGAGTCGATGCGAAACTCTACCACCTAGTCAGATGTCACGGTGTTAGTGATGATAAGCCTATGCTCGCCTTTTACGAGCTGCCTGGCAAGAAAGGCAGATGGTCTATTCTGCAAAGGAGCCCGGACCAACAAAAAAGTTGGAAAAACGGAAAGGGAACGATGTTCTTTTGTATACAGTAGGGTTACTCTCGAAGCTCGATTCATGCAATATTTGAAATTGAAATCGAATATGTCATTTTAGGTACTTTTGAACACAATACTGGCGAAATATTAACATTTAGTTAGTACCTAGTAAACAATAAATAGTTTTATGGGATTCGATGAATTACTTTGTAATTAGGTAAATGCTAATAATCCGCTAGTACTGTGTTCAAAAGTACCTAAAATGACATAGACGATTCCAATTTCTAATTCTTTCATTCAATTCATTTACATTCAATTTCTAGTTCTTGTATAGATAGCACTCCGAACATTTGTATTTATTTTTAGACAGTGTTCATTCAGTACATACCTGATAAAATATATCAGAACATATAAACTTTTGGTTTTGGTTCGTTTTTAATTTAATTCACTCCATATAGAGTTAGTAGAATTAATTGAGTTAATTGTGTTAGTTAATATCAGAAGAAGGTTAATTATAAAATAATAGAAAATAATAGAAAACAGGTAAAAAAATACTCTAATTTTGTCCATACATACTGTTAGTAGCGGTTTGTCAAGCGATACTATGTTCGCCGGGTTGGCTAGTCAGGCAGTAACATTTCTACTTAGGTACTTTCTCGTTTACTGCTTTTACTTACTAAATGGAAAAGTATTCTATGTAGAGTAATTCAAACCATTAATAACATAATTCAAACAAAAATAAGTAGGTACCATGATATTGAAATTCGAATCTAGGACTTCATAATATAGTCAACGCTAACACTGACCACTAGACTTCTGCGCAAAAGGTAACAATAACGATCTAGATCCTTGATCCTAAGTGTTGGATAGGTAACTAAGGTCTAAACGCATTTTTCGGAACTCTACTACGTGCTCTGAGCTCATAATCGGAATAACATACATAGTTACCTAAAGTACCAGATTATCCAAATGGCAACGGAGTCGTCACATACCTACATTGATAAAGAATAAGATTAATACTTGATGGAATTTTTGTTGCCCGACCAGGGGATGGAACCGGGGATCTCAAGAAGTGAAGTCCGACGTCGGTCCGCTAGACCACAGAGGCCATACTAACGGTTAGTAGCTGTTAATGTCAAGCGATACGAAGTTCGCCGGATGGCTAGTATAATATAAAAGTCAAAAGTATAATATAAAAGGTTATTTCACTGAAGTAATGGGATCGGAATAGCCATAAATACATTCAAATCTGATGACTAAGTAGTAAATATAGAAGCTATTGCTCCATATTAGTCCTATCAATGATGAAAACATAGACGTCTGCGTTTCTACCATTCACTTGCCCTTTGACATTACGCATCACTAGCAGACGCAAAGGGTCCAAGTGTCAAAAGAAAGGCGTTTATACTGTTTTAATTTTATCCCAGTCGGGGAAAGGCAAAGATCTGAGTCCATACAGCCACGTCTTCCGTATTAATAAATATTTTCTTGTTATATATTTTCAATTCATGTCTTCGGTATTAATTCTTTGTTTCAGTCATTAGTTACTATTTGGTAAAGTCATATCTGGGTCTTGAGTAAAGCGGTGGTTTCGTTACACAAGCTCGTCTATGAGATTTGGCGGCAGCGAGGAAATTCACGATACATATATTTCTTCATGATTATTTCATTTGTGCACTTTTACTGAACAAAATTAAACTAATTCCCACCAAAATATTTTAGACTAAAATCATTATGTGTGAAAAAATTACGGTCATCTTACTGCTTGACATTGATAATTACTGACAGTATGTTTTTTAGGTTAATTTGCCCCTTTCTGGGGCCGGCTAAGACCCTTAGGCCATGCTGCCACGTCTTCCGTATTAATTCTTATACAGTCATTAGTCACACGTCTACCGTATCAATTAATTCTTATACAGTCATTAGTCACTATGTATAAAGTCGCGTCAGGGTCTCGAGTAAAGCGGTGGTCACTTTACACAGGCTCACTTTGGGAGATTTGGCGCCAGCGAGGAAATTCACGATACACTAATTTCTTCATGATTATTTTATTTGTGCACTTTCACAGAACGAAATAAACTAATTCCCATGTAAATTCATTCACGATGGCGCCAAACAACTCATGTTTTTTTTTTATATTAGCGGTTAGCGAATAAGCACACGGGTCTTCTGGTCGGCTAGTATGTTATATATATACCATATACCAGGATTTTCGGTAACCGATAAAAAAAATATAAAATTTCACATGATTCGAGTTCTCAGATTACTCAAATGGTTAGAGCATTTGTCAGTTCATTTGTCATGAATAAGTTAAAGCCAGACAGAGATTTTAAATAAGGTATAACAAAGCCTTTAAACATTGTAGGTAATTTTGGTGTCTTTGTTTTAGCCATTATCTTTTAAGAATATACTCGCTATCGCACATGTTTACGCCATATTTTAATATAATAGTGAGTGCACCATTAAAGCCTTAAGCGGTAATTGGTCCCAGATCGAGACAGGTGACGCGTCTCTTCCACAGAGATGATAATATTTATTTGATACTAACTGATTTGACAGACAGATGGAATTAAAATTTACTTAGTTTTTTTATTTCTTTTCTTTTAAGTTAATTTGCCCCTTCCTGGGGCCGGCTAAGACCTTTAGGCCATGCTGCCACGTCGTCAGTATTAACAAATTCTTTTTAACATAAGTTATAAGTTAAACAAAGTCATGTCAGGGTCTTTAGTAAAGCGGTGGTGGCGACGAGGAAATACACGATACACAAATTTCTTCATAACTATTTCATTTATGCACTTAAACTAAAAAAATTGGAATAATCGCACCATTAGTCAAATAGAACCAAATTCATTCATAAATAACACGAAGTTAATTATTTACGAAATAATGTGATCATTTTCTTTCGCGATTGCGCCAAAACTTTTTTCTTTCTTTAGAATATAGTTAACATAATTATTATTTTTACTCGTTCTTTGCAAGGGCGTAAGCATCTGCCATTAGCCAAGTATAAGTTTGTACAAGTTACCCGATTTAGCAGAATTAAAATTGACTTACTTAAAATCAATCATAAGTTGTCATAGAAACTCATGTGAGGGGTCTTAAGTAAAGTGGTGGCTTCCTTACTCAAGCTCATGAAGTAGTGAAATGTCAAGTTTAACTTGACTAATGGCAGATGCTTACTATGCCAAAAACGAATAAGAATTATAAGAAGGTTATGTACGTTATTCTTTGTTCAATAAAAAGACGGAAAAAACACCTAAAGGTCATTGTTTTCATAACACCAACATTCCGCCAAGCCTAAACATTGGGCCATAATGAACCAATACATTTGTCCAATGTGTACTGCATTCATTAGTATTACGATAATTTTAGTGCTCCAAAGTAAGTAATAACTCGACCCCGATCGAGATCAATGGCGCTTCTGTTTCACAAAACGCAACCGAAACAATATTTGTTCAGCAAATTTGTTTAGCTTGCAACGTGTTATGTGTGAACTGTGTTTTGAATCGCCTCTCTCCAAATATGTTTAAGGACAAACAAGCAGATGAATTTCGCGTATAGATACAATGTGCTTCCTACCTATGGCTTGGATTTTTATTTCATTAGATAGCGAATTCACGGCTCTTTTGATGGTAAGAGCCAACCGTGGCCTATTATCACTGCATAGTATAAAATAATTGCCTCTGTGGTCTAGCGGTTCAGGTGTTGGATTTGACCTCATGATGTCCCGGGTTCTGTTTTTTTTTCATCTTTATTTCACATAAACCTACAAGAGGCACTTGTGACGGGACTATATAATAATAAATCTACCACCGGATCGGAACGCGGCCGCACACTGAGAAGATCCGGCAAGAAACTCAGCGGGCTTGTCTTTTTTTTTCTTACTTTAAAATATATTTACAACAATTTATGTAATAATACAATATATTTTATAAGAGATTGGCATGAGGAGCAATTAATCCCAAGCAGTCTTATCTGTTAAATCGAATTCGAATCACTGGTCGGGCAAAAAAACGAAAATTGGGTTTTCCCAATTTTCTAATAGTGCCCGGTTGGCGTTAGGGTTGCCATCTATTACATTGTGGGACATAGTGTCTTCGGCTAGTCGTGGGTGCCCTGGTTGTGCCTCTGCCTACTGCTTCGGGAATATGGGCGTGAAGATACTTTTACTTAGTATAAAATAAGGTTGCTTTCCTCTGTCTGTTCCTACTTAGATCATTAATACTGCATAAATCCGTTATGTATGTCTGTTAAGTGCATTTTTATTATTAGATAGAGGTAGGTATGTATAACAACAAAGTTTGTTCACCCTTGCATAGCTGGGAAGGGCTGCAAATTGTGAATAATTAAGTATCTTCACGTCCATATCCCCCATGGGGAAGGCAGCGACACAACCAGGGCACCCACGACTAGCCGAAGTAAGTCCCACAATGTAATAGGTGACAAGACTCTACCTAGAATGGTACTGGTTACCACTATGTTTTACGTAACTTTATAGTTATTTTCAGAACTACATAACTCATAAACTAGCTCGTTATTGTCTTAGTTGGCATCAATGTTCTTTGTTCCGTCAATCATTTAACCTGACATAATGACAGTGCTGGCCATTGTCATGTTCCGGTTTGAAGGAAAGTTTAGTAAACTTGCATAAGAAATGTAGCAGCTTATAAGCAACGCATTTATAATTTTGGCAGAGGCACAACCAGGGCACCCACGACTAGCCGAAGACACTAAGTCCCACAATGTGATAGGTGGGAAGCCTATCGCCAACCGGGTACATTTCCGATCGCGAGCAACTTTTTTTTTTTGAGAATATGAAAAACCCAATTCTCTTTTTGTTGCCCGACCCGGGATTCGAACACGGGACCTCATGCAGTCAAGTCCAACAACTGAACCGCTAGACAACAGAGGCCATATTGGTGTTTGAGTTCAGGAGACGGTTCATATAAGAAAAAAATATATTCGTTGTTAGGAAAGAAAGAATAAGTTGACTTTATTCCATTGCTCTCGGAATGAACTCACGTAGATACTTTTGTTCATTTTTTTATAATAGATAGGTAGGTATTGAGTTTTCTATTGTTGGCTACACTGTCACATGACGCTGTATTAGAGAGATGAGATATGTAAATAAAATTAAAAAAAAACTTTAACATTATCAAAAACATTTGGTTAACTTATGTCACACTTATTTATTAATATTATTTGTAATTAAAATAATATAATAAAAAGAAGTGTTGCTCGGGATTGGATATGTATCCGGTTGACGATACGCTTGCCATCTATCACATGGTAGGACTCAGTGTCTTAGTGCTGGGTGCCCTGGTCGTGCCTCTGCCTACATCTCCTGAGATATAGAAGTGAAGTTTTTTTATTACTTTCCATGATTTGATAGTATAGTTGACAACATCAGGTCACTTAAAATATAATTATTTAATTAACATCTGTCCCATAATTAGAACATTATTGGCCTTTCGACCGTTCCCACGGCATCGTGCCTCACAATACAAATTGGCAATAAGCGGTCGCGAAATATTAAGGCATTATGTAAGTAGCTTTCTCCTGCACCATTTTGTATTTTCGACCGGTCCTTGCATAATGCGTCATCACAATTGACCAGGGGTCTGATTATGTATCTCAATGGTCAACTCTTCTTCTTTTTCTTTTATAAATATGGCTTTCGATCGTTTTTCACGACTACTTTGCCGATGTCAAGTTAGTTAATTCTTACACAGTTATTAATCACTATGTACAACGTCATGTCAGATCAGGGTCTTGAGTAAAGCGGTGGCTTCGTTACTCAAGCTCATCTAGTGAGATTTGACGGCAGCGAGGAAATAGACGGTACACTAATTTCCTCATGATTATTTCATTTGTGCACTTTTACTAAACAAAATTAATATAATTCCCACCTAAATTAACAAATTTCACTCAATATAAACTCGAAATTCAATAATAATGAAAAAATTAGGACCCTCTTCATTCACGATGGCGCCAAAACCAGTGGCCAACTCAAATTGGAAAAGTGTACATCAAATAGCTGTCAAATGGCGTGTTTCATATTTACTATCTCCAGAGACCAACAGAAATACAATAGAGATAGCAAACAAATTACGTCATTTGACAGCTATTTAATGAACACTTTTCCATTTTGAGTTGGCCACTGAGATACATAATCAGCACCCAGATGAGCTTGTTAAGGATTTTATACAATGCCTTATTTGCATTTTACGATAGTCAAGTTTTTGTTGATTGGTCATGACTCTTCGTTCTAAATTTAAATGTGTTCTTTTATTTATAACTTTTTTTAATGATTTGGAAGGCAAAAAAGCTGGCGCATTTCCTGATGGTACGAAATACACGCTGTCTATAGACACCAAATGTGGTAAAGGTGCGTTGCCAACTTGAGGCCGGGATGGAGGATTCCCGGCTGCCTTACCCTCTGAATCGGAATACGACAACGGCAAGCATTGATGTTATGACGGCAGGAATTGGTAAGGCGGTGGTACCAATCAGGGCGAGTCGCTGCAAAACTCTACCACCTAGTAGGATGTCACATTGTTCACATTGTTCACTTTTTCCCCCGTGTTGGTCCGGGCTCCTTTGTAGAATAGACCATCTGCCTTCCTGTGCCAGGCAGCTCGTAAAAGGCGAGCATAGGCTTGCCGTCACTAACACTGTGACATCTGACTAGGTGGTAGAGTTTCGCAGCGACTCACCCGGATTGGTACCACCGCCTTACCTATTCCTGCCGCCATAACGTCATGACGTGTTCCGGTTCGGAGTGTAAGGTAGCCGGTAAACTTACTTTTGCTCGAGGCCTAACATCCCGGCTTGTGGTTGGCAACGCATCATTACCACCATTGTGTCTCTAGGCAGCGGGAATTTCTTACCATCAGGAAATCCGTCTGCTTGTTTGCCTTCCAATGTCATAAAAAAAAACCTATCTTAGCCTTTTACGAGCTTTCTGGCAGGAAGGCAGTAGGTCTATTCTACAACGAAGCCCAGACCAACACGGGGAAAATGATAGAAAATAACCCTAATCACATAGGTACTAGCAGAGGTATAAACGGGGTACACACGACTAGCAAAGATACTGAAGATACTAAGTTCCACAATGTTAAATGGGATTTGGGAAACATATAATCGTCAAGGAAACATATCCAATCGGGATCTCAGGTCCGCTACATATTATATTCGGAATTCCTTTGCAAAATCCCATTTTGAAATTTCGAAACAAAAATACTGAACATACAAATACACTGAAATTCCGCATGGGAAAGTTCCGAATGCATGTGGCTTCGTAGATTTGTATGGATTCGATATCGAATTTTGTTGAAACGGAATTCAAAAACAAAATTCCGTACGTATGCGGCAGGCCTTATCCAATTCTGGGTAACGATGTTTTTAGAAACAAGGCGAACCAACGAAATTCGTATCGTTAGACATTTAAAGGTACCAAAAGTTTGTATAGGTTAAGCATTGTTTTTCCCCATTTCCCTTCCAATTTTTCACTTTTTTTTATTTAAGAACCTTCTGACAATAACTAAAGCAACAAAAAAAATTGCTAAATCGGTCCATTCCGCCCAATCTTGCGATGACCACGCAAACTAGGGACCATTTTTTATATAGGTATATATTGGAAAGACACGTTTTTGTTGCCCGACCCAGTTATCGAACCTGGGACCTCATGAAGTCCTACCTAACACTACTCGACCACAGAGACTAATGAGGAAAGACATGTAGAAATAGATTACTTATTAATACCTTAAAGCTAAATTAACTTAGAACTCCGAACCCGCTTACGAAAATGTGCTAAATTATGTTTTCTACAAACTACACAATAATAATACATCTTGTAAAGTGATACGGATCATTTCCGCGTGCATGGTTTTGTGTATGAAAGTCACTTTCTGTATGAGTCAAGTTTACGTAAACGATATACGCATTGACTCTTAAGCGTTTACCGATTCATGTAGAATAATGTGGACATTGTGTAATAATTCCGGTAGTGATGACATAGTCCATAATGGGAATGAAGTAATCGTATTTGGTTCTTAAAGCATCAGCCAGACGGTTGTAATCACACCTTCCACAAAGGTGATCTTAGTGAACGAATCTATTTTTACAACCAATGTTTTAATCCGTATGGAACGCTTATACACGTATGCTATTTCCAATCCAAATAGAAAGCAAAAATAAAATAATTTAGGCGCAGCAAAACTGGCAATTTTTTTTTATTATATTGGAAGTTAAACAAGCAGACGGATTAGAAATACACGCCGCCTAGACACTACAAGGGTGTTAATGGTGCGTTGCCAACCTTAGGCCAGGATGTTAGTCCTAGAGAAAAAGTAAGTGAAGTTTACCGGCTACCTTATCCTCCAAACCGGAACTCGTTAATGGCAAGCGCTGACATTATGTCGGCAGGAATATATAAGACCAATCCAGGCGAGTCGTTATGAGATTCTATTACCTAGTAATATGTCACGGTGTTAATGACAGTAAGATTACGCTCGCATTTTACGAGCTGCTTACCATAGGAAGGATGGTCTAATCTGCAAAGGATTCCGGACCAACACGGGAACAAAGGTGACGTACGTGGAAACTTTGAAATATATCAAAATTTGGATTGAATCTACGTTTCACATGGATGCAAATCAAGGTTTACAACCTATATTTCAATCCGTGAGAAACTCTTATAAACGCACGTCATTTTCAATCCAAAAACAGGAAGAAAAAAATTGTGTGTGTGCATAAGTACACGCGTTAGAAGTTATATTTCTTCGGCGTAATAAGATAAAAATCTTTTTAAAAATTTTATCTTTTGCCTTATTTTACATATGTAGACAAAATGACACTATCCATAGAAATTACTTTTACTTTGTTGGTACCTTTTTTTGAAAAAGTAAAATGTTATCTATAGCTAACTTCATCATGTCGGTTTTTCGTGACGGTGTTCGCGCGCATCGTAAAAATTCACTCTCATCATTTTTTCCTAACGCGCCAAAAGAAGTATAAGTTCAAAAATATAATAATTAAGGTGTAGTAAAATCCCAAAAAGGACTCCAATCTTTAAATAATTAGGGCGCTGTAAACTGCGAAAAATTTCTGCAGTCTTTTCAGTTACACAGTTTGATATATAATTCAAATAAAATTATTTAATTTGCAATTTTCCACCATCAAAATGTATAAATATATGAAACAGTGAACACTGTCTTTTCTGTTTTGTTGCGCTACATTACGTTTACATTTTGTTGGCAGGAATTTGCAAATTAAATTTTATTTGAATTTTAGTATTGATTTCCGCGAAGTACCGACTTCTTCTATCAATGGTGATATATAAGTTTTTCGAAAGATAGCTAATGATTCCGAAACGGTCCCACATGAATTTTATAAACATCTAACAGTTTTGAGTTATACTTAATAATGCTTAAATTTACAGATTATAATAAAATTAATATGTGACCAGTTCGGAACCATCACCTTACCAAAGAAGTTGTATTAAGCAAAACAACAATTTTATGCACTTTTAAATATAACTCAAAATCCACCATTCGAATTATAAAAAAATATAACCACTTCAATCAAATTCAAATTCAATTTACCCAAAAAAATCATGAAAATCGCTTAAATATTTACCGAGTAATTGGGTAACCAACATACAAAAATATAAAAAAAAACAATCATAATGTAAACCTCTTTTTTAAATTGACTAAAATAAAAACATATTCAAGCTCGTATTCCTAAACAGGTGGGCAGTATTGCAAGTTGCATGTTGCAACTTTAAACTCATATTATTTTTCTAACAGATACTCGTAGGTCGTGATCCAGAGCCCCATGCAAAGATTCGACTAACGGTTTTTGAGTTATACTTAATCGTAATTGTGTATATTTATTGTTTACTTACATGACGTTAATTGTCGTTGGCAACACATAATTACCGTCTTTAATGTAGTAGCGTAAAACTAAAAAGGAATTAGGAAGTTAAGTAATTTTAACTGACACAAGAGTTTCTGTAATGTGTTTAAAGATTCTAAATCTCAAATGAACATATAAGTAACGGAAACGGATGGTTGGCCAATTAATTTAAAAAACAGAATTGGGAAATACTTACGCAAATGTTTGTGAATGTGTCGAGAATGTCCACAGTTAGTCACAATAAAAATTGGACATTTTAGAGAGGATTATCTGTAATCAAAATAGAGACTGGCAGGTTGTAAATTCTTACACAGGTTTTTTATTCGAATTAAAAAAGGAGGAGGTTCTGTATTTGAATATATGTCAAAATAGAGACTGGCAGGTTGTAAATTCCTACACAGGTTTTTTATTCGAACTAAAAAAGGAGGAGGTTCTGTATTTGAATATATGTCAAAATAGAGACTGGCAGGTTGTAAATTCCTACACAGGTTTTTTATTCGAATTCAAAAAGGAAGAGGTTCAGGGAACCCACCACGAGTAGTCGAAGACACTAAGTCCCACAATGTGATAGGTGGCAAGCCTATAGCCAACTGGGCACATATCCAATCCCGAGCAACGTTTTTTTGATAAGAAAATTGGAAAAAACCCAATTTCCTTTTTATTGGCCGACCCGGGACTCGAACCCGGGACCTTTGGCAGTCAAGTCCACAACTGAACCACTAGACCACAGAGACAGACAACGTTATTATATTTATTATATTAGCGTGAGTTTTTAAACTCTATAAACGCAGGGCAATTAAGATTTCTTATGTAAGTTGGAGGTAGACATTCATACTGGATTCCAGATCTGAAGACTAGGTCATTGATAAACCGCTTAAAGTACTTTTAATGATGATTTATGTTTTATTTATAAATACCTTTTATAGATTAGAAGATGGTGCGAGTGCGAATATATATATGTATATACTAGCTGACCCAGCAAACTTCGTATCGTTTGACATTAATGCTTCGATAGTAGCGCAGTCTGACGGATTCAATGTGAAACATTCCAAAATCAACAACTACTTATTATTGGAAAGTTAATTAAAAAACATTGACCAAATTGTGAATCTAAACCATTCTCGAATTCCCTTGAACACACAAAAAGTTTCATCAACATCGGTCCAGTCGCCTAGACGGAGTTCAGTAACAAACACACGAACACAAGAATTATATATATGTCTGTAGGTAAAACGAAGTCAGGTTCGATACAATTCTTATAATATGAGAACTGTTGAACTAAGGTTTTGCTGGTTTTTGGTGAACATTTAGATGTCTGCACATCTGGGTATGGGTGTTTAGTAAATGTTTACCGTTTTCTATTTAGGTGTTTCTATGTACTAGTGGTCAACCGTTGGTCGAATTTCGACCATAATAAATGTTAATATCTTGTTGATAAGAACGCCATCTTCATTTCTCTAGACCAGCTGCTTTGTTTCCAAATTGTATAGTGCGTCATCTGTGATCTTTTATGGTTATCATCAATATATTTGTTTGTGTGTGTCAAATGCATTATAGTGTGGGTAATGTTTTATTTATTGATTTAATGTTCTTTATAAGCATTATTATTGAAAATATCAGCGTTCTGCACTTCTCCTACACGTTAACTATAAGTGTGCCAATTTTATACTCCTCTGTCAGCGCAATTTTCGTAAAAAGGGGTCCAAAGTTTTTGCTTTACGTATTAATATATACGAGTAAATTAGTATCGTTAAACACACGGGTGTCTATGACAAATCAAATCTAACTCCAAAGTAACAGTAACTGTTTGGTTACTTTGGGGTTAGATTCAATTTGTACAACTTGTCCAGGAATATTTATTTATTTAGATAAGAAGATAGTGCCAAATTTGAATGTGTATATATGCCTATTTGTAAAACTAAGTCAGGTTTGATACAATTAGCAGAATAGGAAATAACTACTAGAATATAAAAAAAACAAATAAAACCACATGATACGAAGTTCGGCTGGACAATTTGGAATAAAGTTGTTTTTCCATATACTAAAATTAAAATATAATACATTAGATTTTTAACCGTCGACGGAATATGAGGGGTGTTATAAGTTTGACGTTTGATAAGCTTCTCTCTCTCGGAGTGCCTGTGTGTGAATGTGTGTGCATGTTTGTGTATGTGTGTGTGTGTGTGTGTGTTGCTGTATGTGGCATTATAATTTTTTAACGGATGAATGGAATTTGATTTCGATTTTTGTTTGAAAGTAGACGAGATAGAGATGGTTTTTAGCTATTTTAGTTGCAGGCTTTGACAGGCTGTGTCGAAATTTTTTAATTTATTATGACATTATTAGAAACTGAGAATCACAAAATTATTTAAACAAATCTGTTTGTCTGCTTACCTGTTACACTTTCACGACTAAACCACTGGACTGATTTCGATAAAATTTGAAATGCATATAAACAATAATTACAGTTCAAATTTAGTCTTTTTTATATCACTTTCTAAAGAAATAAAATGGGAAACGAAAGTTTGTATAAAATTTATACTACGCTCACAAAGTCGTCGATGAACATCTAGTCATCTATAACAAATACTACATAAATTATACGTAAACAAAAATTAAAAGAAATTGAACCCAAGCCTCATCGAAAACAATCGATAAGCAAGTGCTCTAACCGATCAACTATCGAGGTCTAGTCACAATCGCCATGAAATCTGTTAGGTGTGTGGACATCACGCTTGGGAAATTAAATTCTCAGTTGCGTTTTCCAAGTTTCAACAATGTGGAGGGACGGTCTCACGTTTCTTGCATAAAGGACATAATTACTGCACGTCGAAATATCTCCTAGCTTATATACGAACTACATAGGCTTAAACTCATCTTAATGTAGTAATAAATTATCTATATTTAATAATCCTAAAATTAAAAAAAAAAAACATTTTTTTGGGTGAAACTTCTTTATCGGGGTTGGAAAAAAAATTTGTGTAACATTTTTCGTTAACAAAGAACAAGTCATATAAGGAAAGGGAAGGGAGAAACTAAATTCTTTTTTTTATGACATTGGAAGGCAAACAAGCAGATGGGTTTCCTGATGGTAAGAAATTCCCGCCGCCTAGAGACACCAAAGGTGGTAATGGTGCGTTGCCAACCAGAGGCTGGGATGTTAGACCTCGAGCAAAAGTAAGTTTAGCGGCTACCTTACCCTCCGAACCGGAACACATCATGACGTTATGGTGGCAGGAATAGGCAAGGCGGTGGTATCAATCCGGGTGAGTCGCTGCGAAACTCTACCACCTAGTCAGATGTCACGTTGTTAGTAACGGTAAGCCTATGCTCGCCAGCTACCTGGTACAGGAAGGCAGATGGTCTATTCTACGAAGGAGCCCGGACCAACACGAGGGATCATCATTCATTTATTCAATCATTGCAAATCTTACCAATTGAGTCAATATCACGGTGTTAGTGTCAAACAAACCGATACTAAACATTACCCGGTAGTTAGTAACATCTTAATGTCAGCGCTTCTCAAACTTTTAATCTAACTTTTCGTCATAAAACAATTATTTATTGAGGAAGTTGAAGAAGTACACTCCGGAAAATTCTTGACAAAATGGGAAAAGCGTAAACAATGACGATACGCACGCGACGGCAATCGCAACCTCGATCTAATCGACGAAACAACCGACGAACGTATTAATTTAAATATACATGCCTTTGTAATATTATTTATGGTTATTATCTTGCATTATACGTAACGTGATACTAAAATTTAGTGTTAAGATTTATTATTATTATTATTAACTCTTTTTGTATACAATAAAAATTACAGAAAAACGTAAGATTAAAATAAATGTTGGTACTAAGGCCGAGCTTATCTTTATCAATTTTGACCTTTAGGGGTTT
Source organism: Calephelis nemesis (assembly GCA_002245505.1). Lineage (NCBI taxonomy): Eukaryota > Metazoa > Arthropoda > Insecta > Lepidoptera > Riodinidae > Calephelis > Calephelis nemesis. The sequence goes on from NJDD01000398.1 coordinate 218,337, forward strand.
TTTAACACAATATTATTCATAAAATAGGGATTGATAAAAAACACAAATATTTTATCGATATTTTTATTTAGATGAGAAAAAACTTTGATGCTTTAAAAATAGAAATTTAGTGTTTAAATTTATCAATTTTAGCATAGGTACTGCATGCCTTTGTAATATTATTTATGGCTATTTATCTTGCATTATACGTAACATGACACTAAAATTTAGTGTCAAGATTAATAAATTTAAGCATTTACTGTTGTTTTTTTTCTTTCTTTAGGTTTTGGCATTCACGTTAATATTTTGCAATTAGTCAAGTAGAAATTTGCATCAAATGTACCATTATCGGGATTCAATTATTATAAGTCCTATGTCGTCAATAAAACATATCAGAGTCTTGGCAAAGCGGTAGCTCATGAAGTGAGATTCAGCGATAACGAGGAAATACACGATACGCAAATTTCTGTATGATTATTTTGATTGTGCACTTGTACTGAACAAAATTGTACAAAATGCCACCAAAATTGACTAATTCACTCAATATAAACACGAAATACTATTACTATGAAAAAACTTTGACCATTTTTTCTCTCGGTGGCGCCAAAACTCCCAATATGTCCCCATATTGCCTTGCCTGTTGCCTTAAACACAATATTTAAAAAATAAAAAATAGGAATGGTAAAAGATACAAATGTTTATCGATATATTTTAACGAGAAAAAACGTTTGATTCTATACAAGCAGCAATATTTCCAAATTTCAAGAAATTTGTTTTTTTTGTTTTTCAAAAAATTCCTATCCCGGGAAAAATACACAATTCAGAGAGATCAGCGAACAAGCACGTGAGTCTTCTGATGGTAAGAGACAACCGTGGCATATAGACATCGATGTTACGGGTGCATTGCTGTCTAGGGCCGGGGTAGAAGGCCAAATGTACAAGTCTACCGGCTATCTTTTTTTTATACAAGGGCAGGCCTATACAGATGCGTTGCCGACCTTTAAGGAATGAGTACGCTCTATTCTTGAAGGTCCCTAAGTCAAAATTGCCTCCAGGCCGGAACATGATATAGTCATTACTGCGGTAGGAATAGGGAAGGTGGTGGCGCCCTAACCGAGCAAGTTGCTGCACAGCTCTCTATCACCATTAAAAAATTTATCTATCCTCAAAGCAAGTAAATAAAGCAAGGGGTCAATGGCCAGAAGCGTGCACGTCGCGATCCCTGCCAGTCCATTGGACTGCAATTCTGGCCCGAAAAAGTACCGCAGAGCGGGTTAGGGCGTTCCCTGGAGGC
>NJDD01000398.1:219750-235950 GCA_002245505.1 Calephelis nemesis
TTAAAATGCGAAAGGGCATGCTCCGCTGGTTCGGGCATGTGGAAAGAATGACAGATGAAAGATTGACAAAGCAGATATACAATTCGAATGTGGATGGATGTAGGTACAAGGATGTAAGTACATGGATGTAAGTACAGACCAAGGCTGACATTTCACGATCAGATCAATCGGATATTATCCGAGGGTGGTGTCAAGAGTCTCCGAAACCGGCGTGTTTGTATGAAAAGGGTAATGAATGTGAAGGAAGCAAGACAGGTTTGTCAGGATCGTGAGGTCTGGCACTCGATACTCTCTGCCTACCCCGTAAGGGACTTGGCGTGAAGATATGTATGTATGTATGTATGTAAAGCAAGTAAATTACATGTTTGTGTTATAAGTGTTAAACGATACTGATACACAAAAACATGTACCACATATAAAAAACACCCAGAACCGGAAAAACAGATACATTTATGCTCATCACACAAATGCTTGCCCCTCTTGGAAATCGAACCGAGTCTCGCAGTTGGTCAGTGGAGTTAGATGAGAAACTTTAAGCATCGAATGCAATATTTAACACAATTTCAATCATTTAACCAAAATGTATTTAAAATCGGTTCAGTAGTTTTTGCGTGAACAGTGAAAAGACTAACAGACAAAAAATTTAATAGCACTCGTTTTGAAAACCGTATCCTGTATACTGTACCATTATCATAGAGTAAATGTAGTAGTATCTCGCGATTTTGCCAGTGTAGTATAATTAGTAAAAATAAAATGATTAAAAAAAATTATCTTCACGCCCATATCATCGAAGTTGTAGGCGAAGGCATAACCAACAACCCACGACAAGCCGAAGCACAACTAGCCGTAGACACTAAGTCTCACAATTTGATAGGTGCAAGCCTATCGCCAACCGGGCACAAATCCAATCCTGAATAACATTTTTTTATTAGAAAATTGGAAAGCTCAACTTTTCTTCTTGTTGCCCGACCTGGGATTCGAACCCGAAATTAGAAACTTGGAAAAATCCAATTTTCTTTTTGTTGGCCGACCCGGGATTCGAACCCGAGATCTCATGCAGTCAAGACCAACACCTGAACCGCTAGACCACAGAGGCGATTATATAGCTGTATAGTAGTTGTATAGTAGTAGTATAGTTATTTTCAAACAAACTTTATATAGTATATACTTTACTAGTTGTTGCCCGCGTGGTTAATGGTCCCCAAAAAGATTTTTTCGAGATAAACGCTATCCTATGTGTTAATCCAAGTTACCCTCTATGTATATGCTAAATTTCATGAAAATCGGTTCTGCAATTTTTGCGTGAAAGAGTAACAAACATACAAAGTTCTGCATTTGTATTATTTGTAGGATAGTCATTTGGGGTTTGATTTTTGAAATGAAATGAAAATTATTTATTTGCGGAATATGTGTGTTAAAAAGTTGTTATAAAGATATTTAAGAATATAACATATTCTAGTGTAATTCTACCACATTGTGGTGTGTCAATATTTAGTTAAATTTTAAGAAGTTACATATTTCTATAAAAATGTACATTTAAATCGCAGCACTTATTTACATTTTTAATAAACATTTTATTTATTTATGAACATAAGTTTCATAATTTATTATAAATGAATTTAAAGGTAGATTAATTTTTAGTCCTATCTACCGTACACAACCCTGTTTCCAAACCTAGCCAGGCGGGAGAAGAAACGACGAAACAAACTCCCTGGAAACCATGATTTTATTACTTAAATTAGGTTTAAATTTATTATTATTTATTTATTTATGCTTGTCAGCAAGAAAATTTTTTACACTATAATATGTCTTCTCTAATAGCAAATCAAATACCTTCTTTCGAAGTCTTTTTACTGAAAGTGATTTCAAACTATCGGGAATTTGGTTATGTATACAAATGGACATGAAATAAATATTATTTTTTATAAATATTAAGTTTTTGATCAGGCACATGTAGTTTCTTACTATTTAAAAAAAATAGCCTATGTTTGAACTCGGATCTATAACTATATGCATATCAAATTTCAACAAAATCGGTTCGGTGGTTAAGCCATGAAAGAGCAACAGACAGAGATACCTTCGCATTTGTAATAATAGCATGAATACATATATAGTATGGATAAATCGATAGAAATAATAATACATTGACCTCTAACGATTTTCCGCTTGAATAAGGGGGCAATGAACTTTTGATACAAACAGTTCTAAATTTAGTCGTATTATAATGATAATTCAACAAAATTATGTTGTTATTGTAAGTAACATGATATTGAGCTAAGTTTTTGACAGGATTTGGGTTTATGAAAATATATTTGAAAGGAATTTCATTTTAAACATTTTTGAAAACTTAATGTTTTTGAAAGGATTTGGTTTATGAAAATATATTTGAAAGGAATTTCATTTTAAGCATTTTTGAAAACTTAATGTTTTTATTGTATTAATGAAGTTAGTACAATAATAATATGCTAATATTGTCTAAACTTTATCATATGGCAATCTTCTACTAATATTAATTTCATGGTATTTTTAAGATATTTTAAAAAGCTATGACTAATTTAAAACTGAAATTGTAAATGCGAAAGTCAGTCTTCGTGATTCCACGGCTTAGCTGTATATAGCTAAAGGCCCGAGTTCAAACATATGCCTTTTTAAAAACAATCTTTCATTAAAAGGACTATAATAGAGGATGATAGTTAATAACATTTGTATGAAAATCATGATAGTTAACCAAAGCTGTTTTCATAAGCAAATAGTAAAATCTTCCATGTCCTTATCCTCGAAGACAGATGTACAACCAGTCTACCCACGACTAGCCGAAGATATTAAGTCCCACAATGTGATAGGTTACCACCTATCGCCAACAGGACACATATCCAATCCCGAGCAACGTTAATTTTATTAGAAAATTTAAAATACGCATTTGCTATTTTTTTGTTTGCCCGAGATCGATCCCGGAACCTCAAAAAGTCCGATAACGGACCGCTAGAATACACAGGCGATTAACTCTTAATATTACGAGCATAAGTGTTATGTAAACGCAGTTTTCAGTCAGTCCCCGGCATCTTAAGAGTGAAACTTCTAACAATGCTTTCTTCCGGAAAAGTCAGCCATATTTGCGTTCATTATAGAATATGCAAATGTGCAGTTCTATTACCAGGGAAAATGTTTTTACAAGCTCTTAACTAACATTCGTATGTCTTTCTGTTGCAAATACTTTCAATTTCCGCAACTTAGACTTTAAAAGTAGTTTCAAAGCAAAAAAATTGCCTCTGTGGTCTAGCGGGCCAGCGTCGCATTTAACTTCTTGAGGTCCCGGGTGCGATCCCCTGCCGGGCAACAAAAAAATAGAAAATGTACATTATAACACAAATTCTTCATTTGTTAGAAAACGTTCATTTTCAATTTTCTAATAAATATTACGTTGCCCGGGAGTGACCGGTTGGCGATAGGATTGGCACCTATCGCGCTGCGGGACTTAGTAACTTCGGCAACGTGGGTGCACTAGTTGTGTCCCTGTCTACCCTTTCGAGGATATGGGTGTAAAGACATTATACTAATACGTACATGTTTATACTAATTACGGAAATTCCGTTTGTACTTCAAAGTAACTTCAGTCCCGTACTCCCGGAGAAGTCGGCAGAGGTATAAACAATTTACCCAGGACTCGCTGAAGACACTAAGTCTCAAATTGTGATAGAAAGCAAGCCTAACTCTAACTGGGCATGTTTTCTTTCTTTATGTTTTGGCCTTCACGTTAGTATTTTGCCAGTAGTCAAGTAGACATTTGTATCAAATTTTATATAGGCAAATTTTAATCAATTATAATCAGTCATCAGTCATAAGTCGTCAGTAAGTCATGTCAGGCTCTTGGGTAAAGCGGTGGCTCATTACACAAGCTCATGTAATGAGATTTGGCGGCAACAAGGAAATACACGATACGCTAATGTTTTCATGATTATTTCATTTGTGCACTTTCATTGAACAAAATTGTATGAAATGCCACTAAAATTGACTAATTTCACTCAATATCAATACGAAATTTAATAATTATGAAAAAACTTCCACCATCTTTTCTCTCTGGTAGCTTATGGTAGTTAGGGTTAAACCTAATTATATTTTAAAATTTTGTTCAAATATTTGAAACATAATATGTTACAAATCTTAATAATAAATTAGTATAATTTCAAAGATATTTGCACACCATAATTTGGTAGAATATGTTGGTATTAACAAAATATGTCTTTTGTTATAGTTTTTTTAACACACATTTTCGGCAAATAAATTTTATTTTTCAAATAATTAAACTAGTTATAAATATAAATAGTTGGCTTAAAAGTTAAAGCGTATGTAATTAAATAATATTTTTTAACAATAATAAAATATTTGCACACCAAAATGTGGTAGAATATGTTGATATCCTTATATATTTTTGTAACATCTCATTAACACACATATTCCGCAAATAAATAATTTTCTTTCTTTTTTCTTTCTTTCTCGATGGCGCCAAAACTCACCGGGCACGTTTCACCTAGGCACCTTTATTTTTTAGGTTTTTACAACACCCTACCACTAACACACCCGCCACGAGGTTTTTACGTATGCTTTTGCGTTTGGACGATCCAAATGGAATAATTTAGTTGTTTCGACTGTCCGCTAGAGGCGCTGACAATAACTCCATACATTCATTAAACGTTAGCATGACAGTAAAGTAAATCATTTCAAAAACTCACACTTGGCACTTTGATAATTTCTTTTTGACGCCCAAGTAATTAACTGATTGCTGACCGGCTTTGTGAAACAAAAAAAGGTAATTTGATAGATAAAACGAATTTATACTGTCCAAAAAGGGAATACTAAAGAAACGACTACATTATTTATTTAACGCTGCTGGAATAAGGACACTGTTACTAAAAGAAAATTACATTTACAGTTCAATTTCAATCATTTAGAAGTTTGGCAGTTGTGAGAACAGGTTCTGTATAATATTAATATACATCAAATAATCCATTGTATAAAAATGAATTGCTAAATTACCAACCTTACCAACACATAAGCACATAACTTCCGAACGACTGAACCGCTTTGGTTGATTATGTCTTTGTTGTGTTAGTTATTGTCAGAAGAAGGTTCCTAAGAAAAGAAAACCGGGAAAATTGCATTTAAAATGGGAAAGACAATACTTTATTTTTCCCCATACAAAATGAACAGGTGGAACGAAATTCGCCGGGATAGCTAGTAATAAAAAAAATACCAATCAACTACAGAACCTGTATGCAATGTAGCTAAAAACCATCTACATGAAGTCAGTTTTCAAACAAAAAGCTATTCGCATCGAAATCGTTTCATGCGTTCAAAAGTTATGATGACACAGACAGACACATACCGACACGTCTAACTAATAACACCACTCAGACCATAGTATCTCCTAATTTAAGTAGATACTTTTTAATATCAAAAAGTGATATGTGGCAAACCTATTTTCAACCTGGCTCTGATCAAATCCTAGACCAGATCTTTATCATATCTTGGAAAAGATCGAACCTTGTCCAGGATTTGATCAGTGCCATATTGACAATGGGTTTGTCACATATTACTTTGTGATATTAAAAAGTACTTGAATATGGAGATACCTGTCTTTATAAAAAAAAAAGAAAAAGAAATTATGTTGCCTGATTTGGAAATCGAACCCGGGTCCTCATGTTGTTAACGCCAACACGGGCCAACACAGGCAGCAACTCAACGTGTATTAAATATAAAACGGGAGTTATTTGTATATAACTTTAGTGTCAAGGCAGCCATAAAATTAAGTAAGTGAGTATCTTCACACCCATATCCCGAAAGAGTTAGGCAGAGGCACAACCAGGGTTCCCACTACTGGCCGGACACCAAGTCCCACAATGTGATATAGGTGTCGAGCCATATCCAATCCCAGACATCGTTTTAATTAGAAAATTGAAAATATGCATTTTTAATTTTTTTTTGTTGCGCGACCCGGGGATATAACCCGGGACCTCAGAAGTCAACTCCGACGTGAGACCCATAGATCACAGAGGCGATTAATGATATTTCTTAAATTTCCAAACACTACAGAACTAATATAAAAGTTCGTCAATGTGCTGTATGTACAGGGGTCAGATATGTTGTTAGCTTATTGTATATGCGGTACCCTAAAACGAGGCGTTTTTCTCAATAGCCAATTTGCTTGAGCAACTTCAAGGTTAGGAGACGATAATACATGGTGTGTCCAAATTGTCACTGACAACAAATTAGCTCTTTTGTGGTTATTTACCTAACCGAAAGTTATTTTATATTAAACTAGCAGCCCGCCCCGACTTCGCACGGTTATGAAATATACATATAAATGTTCCTCTTCAATCACTTTATTAAATAAACCGCCTTAAAATCCGTTGCGTAGGATTTAGGTAAAGATTTAGACATACAAAGCGACATAGGGACAGAGGAAGCGACTTTGTTTTATACTATGTAGTGATCTGGTAATTTTATATTATATTTGATCGCCTCTGTGGTCTAGCGGTCCGGTGTTGGACTTGACTTCTTGAGATCTTGGGTTCGATTCCCGGGTCGGGCAAAAAAGAAAACGTAATTTTTCCAATTTTCAAAATCAGGAATGTTGGTCGGGATTAACCGCCAACCGGGCACAAATTTAATCCCGATTGAATTTGTGCCTCTGCCTACCTATCCAGGAATATAGACGTGAAGATTTTTATGAATCTCTCTTATTTTGGGTCTCATACTATTACTTTTCCACTTTGCATCGGCTTCGCTATCTTTCATAGCTGGTCTATTACAAGTATTCTTCCAGGACATCCAGTAAGCGTTTCTGGAGTCAATCTCTTTTACTTGCGCCTTTTGGTTTTTAAAGCGTCTATAATTGACTTGTGGCCCGTCTCAGCTTCACACAGACGGGGAAGCTTCTAAGTAAAGGACCCACCGTCTTACTTATTCCTGTCACCATAGTGACTGTTTAGTTCCGGTCCGGAGGGTAAGACAGCAGGTTGACTTGCCCAATATGCTTAAAATCCTGGCCGCCGGAATAATATACAATATTTAAGGGAAGGCATTGTCTCTTACCATAAGGAGGCCCTTGTGCTTGTTTGCTGAACTAGCACATATATAAAAATAACTAAATTAATTAAAACCGACTTCAAAACTAAAAAGTAAAATGTAATAAAGATTTAAAATTAATTATATACTACCTATTACGTATATGTGCTATTTATTTATAAGTTTGAAGTCTGTGCCAATCCAATACTTACTTTACTTACTAATTTAATTTTATACTTCAAACCTAAAAGTAAGCACATTTATATAATTAATATTAAATCTTTATTATTTTTTAGTTTTGAAGTCGGTTTTTTTAAACGTAGTTATGTTTATTTAATTATTTTAGTTCGTCCCTGTTATTATTAAATTTAATAAAAAAGAAACATCGGGATAAGTGAAATAGGTAAAAAATGCTTATATAATAAAAAAACGAATGGTCCTACCTAAATCAAATTTTAATGGAATCTATTCGAAAATGTTCAGCATCAAACAAAAAAATAATTACATTAATCGGTTCCGAAACCATGGAGGAATCGGTGTACATACATAGAAAAAAATATACCGGCCGAATTGAGAACCTCCTAGTCTTTTGAACTCGGTAAAAAAGCCGTGGACTACTTCTAGTTTATAAGGCAATTAATTTATTAATGAGATTCCTAATTTAAATCCCAAAACAATAGTAAATTATGGAAATTTATTTATATCTGAAATTTATACATTTTAATCAGTACAAAACGAAATAAAGACCATTGTAATTTCGCTTACGTAAGTTTAGGCTTATCTCAGATCTGACTAACTTTAACCTGCGAAGAATTTATGTGTTAATTTTTTTAACGCCTTCTCGGGACTAACAGAAGTGTGTTAGTTTAAGTCTCTTTTAAAGGAAAGGCCTAATGCTTTCACTAGTAAGAGTTGGCATAGGTGACACTACCACCGTGACTAGGTGGTGCTAGAGACACCAAAGGTGGTAAAGGTGCGTTGCCAACCTGAATGCGGAATGTTAGGCCTCGAGAAAAAATAAGTTTACCGGCTACCTTGCCCTCCGAACCGGAACACGTCAACGGCAAGCACTGGCTTTATGGCGGCAGGAATAAGTAAGGCGGTGGTACCTATTAGGGCGAGTTGCTGCGAAACTCTACCACCTAGTAACGACATAGTTAGGACGTAACAGATGACTAAATACAATAGAATAACACTCGCAATACATGATCATCTTCTGCCTTTATCATCATGTCAGCTCCATTTTATTATTACATTTTAAGGCTCAATCGGTTTAGTTTAATGTTGAGTGGCAATGTTTCACCAGTGTTGGTGCGGGCTCCTTTGCAGAATAGACCATTTGCCTTCCTGCCAGGCAGCTCGTAAAAGGCGAGCATAGGCTTAAGGCCTGGCATCCCGGCCTTAGGTTGGCAACGCACTCTAGGCAGCGTAAATTTCTTATCATCAGCAAATCTGCCTGCTTGTTTGCCTTCCAATAGCATAAAAAACACCTACTTTGCGAATTATATATAAAAGCTTGTAAAATATAATATAAGGTTTGATTCATCCATTTTACCTTGTCTGAAGCAACAAAAGAGTTTAAAAGCAATTCTTTTCAATATCTCCAAATAACAGACAATAGGCCGTTTCAAATACGACGATATCACTTTTTATATTATCAAAGTTCACAGAAATTGTTTTTTTTTCATGTAATATAAATACGAGTATATGGCAAAAACCTCTACTTATATATATATGTATAATTAAAGAAAGTCAATTAACAGTTCACAAAAAAAATTAAGTATCTTCACGCCCATTTCTCAGAATGGCTAGGCAGAGGCACAACCAGGGCACCCACGACTATCCGAAGACAATATGTCACACAATGTGATAGGTGGTAAGCCTATCACCAACCAGAAACACAACTAATCTCGAGCAACATTTTTTTAAATAGGAAACTGGAAAAAATTTCCCTTCCGTTTGTTGCCCGACCCGGGAATCGAACCCGGGGCCTCTTGAAGTTAAGTCCACAGTCCAATTGTATAAAATGTGTAGAAATTATTTATATCGTCACTATTTTTTTCTATATCTGACAAGACGAAGAGGACATGTCACTACCTCCGCTAGAAGTATACTCGTATTAATAATATATAAACCTTTATTCTATATTTTATTTGTCACATTTGTACATTACATTGTAACATAAGGTTGTCTGGCAGAGATCGCTCTGAACCGATAGGACCGCCTTTGTAAACCTAAGTTAAATATTATTATAAGTGAAAGAGTGTGTATTATTTTGTAAATTTTGGTGCATAATAAAGTGTATTCATTCATTCATTTGTCAAGATCTTGTAAACATCGTTTGACTTTACTAGGTTGTAGGTATGCAAATTTTGCCGAGTTATACATAATTAATCCAGACATTTATAAACAGTAAACATGGCTATTCGCAGTGGTTCTCGCGTTGTTATATGTAAATAACCTACATATAAAAGTTGTTTAACATAGTGTAAGAAGAATTTTTTTCGCCTCAGTGTTCTAGCGGTTCAGGTGTTGGACTTGACTGCATGAGGTCCCGGGTTCAAATCCCGGGTCGGGCATCAAAAAGACAATTTGGTTTTTCCAATTTCCTAAATAAAAAAAATGTTGCTCGGGATTGGATGTGTGCCCGGTTGGCGATAGGCTTGCCACCTATCACATTGTGAGACTTAGTGTCTTCGGCTAGCCTTGGGTGTACTAGTTGCGAATCTGCCTACATCTTCAGGGATATGGGCGTGAAGATACTTTTTTTTGAGACCAACACAGGATATTTATTTATTAAGTTCAGCTACGAGAAAACAAGGAAAAATAATTTTTTTTTAATACTAAATGGGTGGAAATGAAAAAGCTGAGTGGAACAGCTAATTATAAAAGTTAAAATTAAGTATCCTCCAATCTACATAGCCGAAGAGATAAACAGATATACTATAAGCACACTCACAATTAGACGAAGGTACTGAGGCCCAACTATGTGATAGGAGGCACACCTATCGCCAACCGGGTACTTTGGATCAGTGCCCGAAATACCCGCAACAAATCCGGGGATTTTTGCGGGTAATAAGAAAATGGAAAAATACATTTGCCCAACGTAGGTATCAAAACCAAGACTTCATGTCAATTGAAAATGTTTATTACATGTTAAATTTTGAAAATTTTACCTTGAAGGACACAAGCTATTTTTATCCCAAAATTGTAGATGATGTTCCATATAAATTTGAACCAGATTAAAGTAGCTTTTAAGTTACACTTAATAGTACATTTTTTTGTTTATTTATTTATAAAAAGCATCTTCTTCACGGCCATATTCGCCGAAGAGGTTGTCAGAGGCACAACCATGAACCAGGGCACCCACGACCAGCCGAAGACACTAAGTCCCACAATGTGATAGGTGGCAAGCCTATCGCCAACCGGGGACATTACCGATCCCGAGCAATACTTTTTTATTAGAAAATTGGAAAACCCAATTCCCTTTTTGCTGCCCGGGATTCGAACCCAGGACCTCAAGCACTCAAGTCCAACAATTGAACCGCTAGACCACAGAGGCGATTTATTTATAGCAAAATTAATAAAGCATCTAAGATAAGCGATCGTATTATTTTTAATAAAAAATATATCTTAGCAACAAAACTCTAGAGGGCCTATTTTTATCTGTGGATACGATACTAATATTGGCCAGTAGACGGTATACCCGTAGTATTAAAATCGAAGTCAGTTTTTTTGCTGTTCTACTCGGCTTAAATTGTTTTCTAACAAATTCGTTTCCAGTCAAATACAGCCCAAGAACTATAAAATAAATAAGAGGTAGGCACAGCTATAACCAGAGCACGAACTATTAGCCGAAGGTACATAGTCCCAATATGATAGCCGACACACCTTTGGCCAACCACGCACTCATCTAATTAGAATCAAAAATATATAAAAAAACACATTTTGAGTTACCCGGCTCAGGAACCAAACCCACGTCCTAATTTAGTCATGACCTACGTCGAACCACTAAACCACAGAGACATAAAATACATATCCAAAATAAAAGTATTTGTATGTATGAATACATTAACTCGTATGATGACCGGTTCTGATTGAAATTTAAAATACGTAACTTATATCATCAAACCTGTTCCCCTTACATAATATGTAGGCGGAGGAGTAAATAGCACTCTCTAAGTATTGAGATAAGATTGACAATCGATTGGCGGATATAAACAAATAAAGATGATAGTGAGAGTGGCTTCGTCAGAGCTTTCGCTATGTATCGTATTATAGAGTGCATGTGTCTTGACCTGTGGTAAAGAACATGACTTCCTCATTTTAAACATTTACTGGCACACATTTTAAAAGTATCTTTAAAACAAAAGTAAAAATAAAAGAAAATAGTAAATAAAAATTAAAGAATTTTCTGTAGTCTAGCGGTCCGGTGTTGGACTAGACTTCTTGAGGTCCCGGGTTCGATCCCCGGGTCGGGCAACAAAAAAATTAGGAAATGTAAATTTTAATTATTCTAATAAAAATTACGTTGCCGTGGATTGAATATGTGCCCGGTTGGCGATAGGCTTCAGGTAACATATTGTAGGACCTTAGTGTCCTCGGCTAGTCGTGGGTGCGCTGGTTGTGCCTCTGCCTAACCCTTCTTAGATATGGGCGTGAATTTATTTAATTACCTTAAAAGTATCTTCATGCCTACATATCCGGACGAATAAACAAAGACACAGCCAAAGCACCCATTACTAGTAGAAGACACTTAGCCCCATAACGTGTTGGTGGCAAGCCTGGCACATATCCCATCCCGGGCAACGATAATTTTATTAGAAAATTGAAAACGCACATTTTCTATTTTTTTGCTGCCCGATCCGAAAAATTGAACCCCATATCCAATCCCGGGCAACGATAATTTTATTAGAAAATTGAAAACGTTCATTTTCTATTTTTTTGATGTCCGATTCGAAAAATTGAACCCCATATTCAATCTCGGGCAACGTTAATTTTATTAGAAAATTGAAAATACACATTTCTATTTTTTTACTGCTTGATCCGGGAAATGGAAACCGGGACCTAAAGAGGACCTAAGTTTATTCAGAGCATAATAATTTAATAGGGCGAATTGTATTTGACCTCAGATGCCCCCAACGATCTGCCCTTGCATATGTGGTAGTTGTAGGACAACTCGACTATAATAAGTTCGACTAGCCTCAGAGGCATGACATCATACATCCAATGAAAGTAAAACACGTAACATGGCAACGGTAAACGATAATCTGGACAAAGTTATATGTAAATCCAAATATTTTTTTAATTTGCAATTTTCCGCCGAAATATTTTTATGGCGGAAAATTGTAAATTAAGTCATTTTAAAGTAAAATATTTTCAAGCCCATAGGCACAACAAAGGCATCCACAACTAGCCTAAAACACAAAGTATAGTCCCTATTGCCAACAGGGCACACATCCGATCCCGAGCAACGTTATTTTTATAAGAAATTTAAAAATATACGTTCATTTTCTATTTTTGTTTGTCCCACCCGGGGATTGAACCAAGTCAAGTCCGTCGCCGGACCACTAGACCACAGTGGCGATAAATAATTTGATTTGGATTTTGTTATGGATTTCCGCAAAGTAACGCCTTCTTTTATCAAAGTAATATTTCTTTTATTTATTAAGGTTTTGTCATACGTATTTTTAATATATGAAAACACTTGCACTGTTTCACTTTATAAAGTAAGACAGTGCAAGTGTTTTCAGATACAAAATGGAGTTTCATCAAGTGCCAATGATGAAAACAATTTAATATAAGATTATATATGCACAAACGACAGACTCTGGGAATTGTAACTCTTGGGATTAAACAGTTCAAAATGTTGGAAAATTTATAGGCGGCCCAGACACTTATTTCAAATTTATTAGAGCAGCTAAAAGATACCTTGCCGTTAACTTGACTTCAAGGCAAGATCCTACTAATATTATAAATGCGAAACTTTGTGAGTATGTATTGATGTTTGTTACGCTTTCACGCTCGAATGAATGAACGGATTAGTCTGAAATTTGGAACACAGACAGATTTTGACCTGGATTAATCTATAGGCTTTTTTAGGCAACATCTAGTATTTTTTATGAAATTGGAAGGCAAACAAACAGACGGATTTCCTGATGGTAAGAAATTCAAGCTGCCTAGAGACACCAAAGGTGGTAATGGTACGTTACCCTCAAAACCGGAACATTACATGACGTTATAGCGGCAGGAATAGGTAAGGCGGTGGTACCAATCCGGGTGAGTCGCTGTCAAATTCTACCACCTAGTCAGATGTCATGGTGTTAGTGACGGCAAGCCTATGCTCGTCTTTTATGAGCTGCCTGGCAGGGAAGCAGTTGGTCTATTCTGGAAAGGATCCCGGACCAACACGGGGAAACAATAATGTCTACAATAACGACTTCTATGCACATACTGTTTAGATATTTTTTTTTATGATATTGGAAGGCAAACAAGCAGACGGATTTCCTGATGGTAAGAAATTCACGCCGCCTAGAGACACCAAAGGTGGTAATGGTGCGTTGCCAACCTGGGACCGGGATGTTAGGCCTCGAGCAAAAGTAAGTTTACCGGCTACCTTACCCTCCGAACCGGAACACGTAATGACGTTATGGCGGCAGGAATAGGTAAGGCGGAGGTACCAACCCGGGCGAGTCGCTGCTGAACTCTACCATCTAGTTAGTATTTTTTAGTCTAGTTAGTAGTTAGTATTTGTTTGTTTATGTCACCTAAAACCATGAAACTAGTTTAGATTCATTTTGATTGCACAGCACACAAAATAACTTTATTCTAGTATTAGAGACTGTCAATTAGAAAATAACCTGACTGTCGATAAGCGATTGCATAGTAAATGTCAAAGGCAATTAAGATGTTTCGAAGATGCAAGCCGTATTTGTTAACGCACCAGTCATTTCCATAAATGACAAGCAGTCTATACTTAAAAAAAATTATTAGTAACTCTTTATCTAACATATTTTTGTAAAAATCAAATCTTCGTTTGTTGCACTAAAATTTTACTCGACCTTTTTTTGTGTTCGTCTCTGCATTGTTTATAATAAAAAACCAAGCTACAATTGACAGGTGGTCGATAATGATTAAATTCTTTAGATATTAGCAATTAAGGTAAATTTATCTTACCTCAGCCTTATCAATTTTTTATAGATAGGAAAACATTTAGGAGATAAACACCAAAGAAATTTGTGAAACATTCTCAGTTTAAATTTAAAACTGGGATGTCTACTGTTTTTTAATATAGATATGTACGTAAATTTTGTCTTGGCAGTTAGCATTAAGATTGTAAGTGGAACTGATATCGTTAATTTTTTTCAATAATTGTTGAACTAAAAGTTAATAATTCGAAAAATAATTTAAACCTATTGAAACATTCTAAAGTTAAGCAATTGTGTTTTTGGAATAACTTAATTATGAGGTTCTTTTTATTTTATATCTTTACAAATTGATATTTTATAGCACTATATTTAAATAAACATTATTTTAATAAAGCCTCTGATTAAACAAATTAACAAAAACTTGTCTGATGAATTCAACACAAAAACAAAATGTCGACATTTCTGTCCTTAAAAAATATCGTAAAAATGTTGTAATAAGTTACAATATCGCACATAAAAGAATTTGTAACAAAAGCTTAAACGCCTAACTTGATTATGATCATATGTAATTTGGCAAGGGAAATTTCCAAATGTCAAGGTTTACGCAAGGGATTGTTTAGACTGATTTGCGTAATAATATTTAGCGTAACTTTTACTTGTGTTGTGTATTCTCTAAAGTGGGCTCTGTTACGCAAGCGGGGTCAGGAGGCCAGTGTTGTGTAACCCTTCACCTCAAATACTTTCTATATGGTCATCTCGTGCTAATATGATTTACGAAAGGCCTTGTCTTTACATGCGTTTCTTTTTGTGTTATCTTTGTAAACGATTTCTATTTTAACAGATTCGCAAATTGAATTTAGAATTTGTTGGATATTTGAGTTGAGTTTTTTAGATTGTAATGTTTGAAAATGGAATTTGTTAGATATTTGAGCTTAGTATTTTAAATAGTAATTTAAATTTGGAATGCTTAAAAGAACAGAGAAAATATATTTAAATATTCTTAACTAATGAATATTTAATTAAATACTTAAATGAGATTTTGTTTAAAGCATTGTTTGTTAAGTAGGTATTCTATTGAGATGTAAATATAAATAGTCTTGTTCTTTTACATACCACATTTTAAAGAAAGAGATAAAAATCAAAACAATGGCATGGTAAGAGTTGAAAAAAAAGCGTAAAAGGTTCTTTACTAAAATAAGATTCAAATTTAAAACAAAATTATTCTTTTAAAATTGTTTGAGTTTAGAATAAGTTGTATATTAATGAAGCTTGAGAAATGTAAAATTGTTGGAGTGAAATAAAAAGTTTGTGTTTTGTTTATCGTTGTTTTTTATGCAAAAAAGACATTATAATACAACTAAAATTAATCATTAAAATTACTATTTACATAAATACATTTAGGCACCGTAATTTTTTCTCTACTTAAAACTAGATTTGTCGCCAGCGAAGCAGGTATCACAAGTTAGCACGTTCAGTGCGATTTAATATGGGCCAGCGGAGTGGCCTGGGGGTCCGTATGAGGAGCTGACTCCACCGGAACCACCGCCGATACCACCGTGACCACCGGAGATACCGATGCTACCGCCTGAGATACCACCGCCGATGCTACCACCTGAGAGTCCACCTCCAATGCTGCCACCAGACAGACCACCTCCAATGCTGCCACCAGATAAACCACCGCCAATACCACCTCCAATACCGCCTCCGATACCACCGCCTTCCTTCTGGGTCTTGTATTTGATGAAGTAAACTTCGGGTTTGGAGGGTTGGGTTGGGGCAGCGGTTGGGATGGTGATGTCTGGCTGTTCGTCGGGTTTCTTGACCAACACGTAGACGAGGGTCTTTTCTTCGTTTTGGGCTTGGGCGGGGATGATGGGGGCAACTGGGGCAGGAGGAGCTGGGGCCTTGATGAAGATGATCTTGTAGTGCTTCTGGGGTACGGCGCCACCAGAGATCACTTGTGGGCGTTGTTCTTCAGGTTCTGGGG
>NJDD01000399.1:21184-67518 GCA_002245505.1 Calephelis nemesis
GAAATTAACATAATAAAAATAAAAAAAACAGACCTATTGACCATTTCAGATGAAACAAGTCTTCGAAATTCAAATTCCCGCAAGGTGAAAGGTAAGGAAACATTGCATCAGACGCTCAAATAACAGAGAACCGTCATAAAAGAAAAAGTTAAAAGCATTTTATTTTCGAAATAAACAATTTTTTTATTCATTACTTTAGCTGGTGTTAATAATTTATAGTAAATTATAAAATAAATAAGCTTCTTTTGTTTAGAATCCGAAGTAATCTAGTGTTTACAGTCACGTAAATAACATGAATGTTACGCATTATTAATAAGCGAATTACTTAAAAATATATTTACATAAAATTTAAAATAATTACCTTGGCTTCTGTTCCCCTGTGAGTGGTGTTTCCTTGCCAAAATCTTCTTGAAAACCCTTTTACGTATCCAGTTATACATTTTTGGTATTCAAAACCGGGATTCCAACAAAGAGAACCATATCCAAACACCCAAAAGGGCTCCTTCCTTTTTGTTTCCTCAATATTTTGATTTGAAGACATTTCGAAATTTTATATCGATTTAATTTTAAATCCTTTTGAATTTGATTTTCGAATATGTGAAAGTAGATAATATAAGCTTCAAAGAATATATTTAACACTGCACAAATTAAAGTTCTAGAGTCTAAATAATGTGATACATTGTAGGTTTATGAGAAACGCACTCGTAATACTAATTCTATGACCGGAGAAAATCTTAATATGTTTTATGTCTACCCATTTCGCCGTTCATTTGTAAACTGACGGACGACAGGCAACAGCCGACAGCAGTGCTGCCAGTGGCATTAACAGTGGTAACATTTTGCAGAAAAAAGTAACATTACGTTGTTCTTTTTACTGTGGAGCCTAGCGAAATGCATTACTATAGAAATTTATTTATAAAATAAAACTTAAATACTTTCTTTAACCCGTTTGTTGAAAGTAAAAATTAGTACAAGCCGTGCAACAACAGATTAGAATTGGTTGGCGACTTACTCCACTTCAGTTTCGTATTCTGTGTGTATAAGTTGGAAACGGATGGCCAATACTAAATTGCGAGCAAGGTAATAGTAATATGTTTTTGCAAGGCTTGTAATTGGCAACTTTTCATCGAATAATCGACTAGCACTTCTGAAAAAAAAAACATAATCATCAAATCTAAGTAATATTACTACTAACCAATTAAAAAATGTCGTTCAATCAATACTAACTTGCTTTGTAATCAATTAATACAAAAAACTAAAAAGGTTTCTTGTACCGTTTATGAAACTTAAAAAAATCGTGTTAATTTTTGTTGATTGAATAATGTCGCTTGGTCTCATGCGTAAACGGGATATAAGATAGAGAAATACATGGGAGTGAGTGAATAAGTCGATTTGACAGATATCCATGCGACTCCAAATCGCATATTGCAATTGCATCGGACCTCCCGCTAATCACGCCATGTTGAATATTCGTATGAAGTTGGTCTCAATCGCGCCAACATGAGGAAAAAATAAAAATATTTTCAATGAAATTTCGATTTACGATATTTTTACATCATCTATAGCCGCACGTAAAACCGATTTCTGCCGTGGCGACGCGTTGCCACGCTATATGATGACAGTAGTGTGTACGGTGTGGCGACGCGTCGCCGTGCGCAATCGACGATATACGATATCTAAAATAGTACGTCTACGTATTAGTCTAAAATCGTAATATTTTATTTTATCATTATGACATATTTAGTTCCTATCACAATCTGTTCTTTTCTGAATATTACTGTTACACAATAATGTCGATGTTTCACATCTGCCAGGCGTCCCGTGACGGCTCACATATTCTTTTGTAAGAAAATATAAAAAGTAACGCAAAAGTAACATTTTGTGTCGTGTAACATGGAAATAACATTGGAGGGTCAAAAATACATAAAATGTTACAAAAGTAACGTTCTGGCAACACTGGCCAACAGGCGACAGCCAACAGCTGACGTTTGCGGCTTGACAATCTTGATGTTTCGAATTTGACAACCATAATATCAACTGACGTTTGACAACAATCGAATCAACAATACTTATTTATCATTCATTTAACTTAAGTGTGTGTGCGTATCTGCGTGCGTGCGTGCGTGAGTGCGTGCGTGCGTGCGTGCGTGCGGGCGTGCGTACGCGTGTGTGTGTCAAATGCATTGTAGTACGTGTACCTAATGGTTTATTTTTTGAATTAATTAACTTTATAAACATTAGATATTTCAAAGTTTTGGCATTGGTGAGCGTGCGTTAGATCTCTTACTCATAGAGAGTTACTCATTTCGTCATAGAGATTTTTCCAGTCACAACATTTTTATATGACAACACAAAAAAAACTGAACAGTCTTTACAACGATAAATATAGATGTTTATCTGAAAGATTTTACCTGGCAACAAACATTTTATAATTTTCGTCTCACTTCAGTATTTTATTAGGATTTATATCTTTGGTACCCTATTAGACTAGAAGGAATCGGCGCATGAGTACCGAAAACTATTCCACCTTATTTTTTTAAGCGATCCTCTTCAAATTGCCCTCCTAATGATATAAATGCATGTTGCCATGGCACGACCCGGTGCCATATTGTTGAAACCGAAATTGCTTAAACAATTGCAAGGAATTGTTATTTTCAATCCGAATTTTTTTTTAATGTTCTTAATTGAAATACTAATAAAAAATATCTTATGACTTTTCACGACAAAGTTAATATTTTTAAAGATATGAATTTTTAAAAGTTCGAAAAATCTCAAATTTGGATAATTTGGACCCATGAAAAATATATTAAAGAAAAACGTAATGTTTAAGTAATTATTTTTTTCATCCTCCATACAATAGTTAATAATATTTATAATAGAGATTTAAAAAAACCATTGTTTATATCTTTTTTTAATTGTTAAAATAAAGGCTTGTTTTACACAAATTTACGTTGTAATGGGTTTCCACAAAGTAGCGGCTGATTCAATAATATACCTAGTTACAAGTCACAGTGCTAGTCACAGACAGTATCTTCACGACCATAATATCCCCGAAAAAAGTGAGGTGGAATAGTTTTCGGTACTCATGCGCCGATTCTTCCTAGTCTATATTTATCTTATCGCAGCATTTGTTTTACAATTTATATTGCGGATTCGTATCAGTCAAACCCTTCTATGTATTTTTTAATGTTAAAAGACAAAGAACAAGTCAACAGCTTTCCTGATGTAAAGAGACAAGCGTGGTCTATTGATATCCATGTGTATGGGTATCTTTATGTTGTAGGTGTGTCGCTGTCCTGTGGCCAAGTTGTAAGACCCATTGAGTAAGTCTACCTCTACTCTAGCTACCCTCCGGACTTAGTCATTATGATGGTAGGAATAATTAAGACGGTGGACAAGTTGCTGCGCCCCAACCCGACCACCAGCAGCCTTGTTGTTACTGACACATTTCACATATGCTTCTCTTTTAGGAGAGGTACTGAGGTATATTGTACACAGAAGAGCCGGTTCCTCTGAATTTTTTCCCCTGTATGTTGGTTCGGATCAACAAATACATCATATACATCAGTTTCTCCGTTTATGCAGAATAAATAAAACTACAAAGTAAGTATCATCACTTATAATGGTCCATATAATTCATAAAGGATAAAATCACAATGCATTAGTTTATTACACTTAATATTTATATTACAAAGATAATAACATGTACCTAACACAGAGTATTTTAATGACTCAGGATAATGTGGTTCTTTAGATATTTATGAGCTGGTCTGTGTAATTCTAAATAATTTGTTATTAAGTCGAATTTGTAGGGACTTAGTTGGATTTAGTGTGCTACAGTTTTTCACTTTTTAGCTACTACTTGTTAGGGTAAGTCACTTTGTAAAAAGACTGATAGATAATCGCAAACAATACATATGTTATTAAAATACAATAAATTACATGTATATACCGAAATATAAAATAACTAGCTGACCCGGCATACGTCGTTCTGCTATTTTTTTATGTAATTTTAGTCAAAATATTGGGGTGAGTCACCCTTATCGTTTTGGAGACTGAAAAAAAAATGTTGGCCGATTCTCAGACATACTCAACATGCTCACAAAATTTCATGAGAATCGGTGAAGCCGTTTCGGAGGAGTTCAATCACGCACACCGTGACACGAGAATTCTAAATATTAGACAAGATAATAACCACCGAATCTAAACTCTCACAAGACGACCGTGATATGTATCAATCTTCAGAGTTAAGAATAATATGAAATATTACATTAAATGAAAATTTAAATTTTGGTTTATAGAGGCAAAAGTTTTATTAATTCTTTATTAGAAAAGAATAGTAATACATATTCTTTTCTTTTTAAATGGTATCTGAAAACAATCAAATGAAACGAGCTTTTATTAGGTAAGTATATAAATTTTTGCATACTAATCATAGCGAAATAGGTCGTGTACATTATATCAAAGACAATATATTTACAAATCTCTGATTATATAAACATGAAAATCTTTGTAACCGCAAAATAAATTAATTTATTTTAAAAATTTTACCTCAATAAAAACTTTAAACTTCTATCAACTCCTATAAAATGTAAACCATTCATTTTCTAATCTAAAGAGGTTACATAATAAAAAATATAGCCTCTGTTTATGATACCTGTGTGAACATTGTAAATTATTTTTTTTTATATTAAGTGAAAGTTATAATATGTTGGTAAGTAAAATAATATTTCACAGAGTCTTACTAATAGGTGATTATATGATAAGATTAGGTTTTAACAAATATTTTACTCTTCATGTAATATACCTATGTATAATGCAAGGTTCGAGTCCTTATAATCAACACTATCTAAAAAACCACATATACCAAGATTTAATTTTCAAACACCACAGAAGCACGTGACCACTTTAATTAGCTAGAGTTTCGAGATGGTATTTGTAAATGACCAAAGTGTTACTATAAAATTCAGATTGGCCTTAGTTCAGGTTTTCAGTAGGTAGGTACTTTCATAATTTTTTAGATTAGGGATCAAGAAAAATATTTTTCTTATAGTTTATCACGAATTTAGCAATAGAAATGGAAAGTCTTGAAGTATGGTTTCATTAAAATTATTTTAGCTTTAATGTGGTCATCTGCTATAGACATACTTTTACTGCATTGATTTATAAACAGTTATATGAATATTATTATAATAAATACATTTTCCACTTATCCTTACGGCACCAGTAACATTAAAATTTTAACTCCACAGGTAACTAGCAACACATAGTTTATATTAATTGAGATTACGTAAAATATCATCACTTACATTTTAAATATTTACATTACAATTATTTTGTGATATATATTTGGCTTTACTTCTTGCTAGGTAATATCTATGAAATGTTTCTTACAACTATTATAGAATATAATAATATAATCTGCAGTATAATTTGGTATTATATACAATTGGACATTTTCATTATAATACTTTATTTCGCCTAAGACAAACATTGGAATATAGAAATATCATGCACAAATATAATTTTATAATATTTTAGTGACAAAATTTCATGAGATAAAAACTTGATATGAATAAATTCATAATAATCTGATACTACTAAGAAACACTTCATACGGTTATATTACGATTTAAGACGTATAAGATAATTTTGTTATCATTAATATCATTATTTACATTCAGACTTTACAAAACTCTATATATTTCAAATGCCAATCTGTTATAAAATACTATAAGTACATTTATTTTAGAAAACTTGGATAATTTTCTAAATGTGTAATTGTAATACTACATTCCTGAACACAGGGCAGGTACGGTCAAATGTGTTATATATTTTTAATATAATAATATTGAATATTATATATTTATGACTAGTGATATGTTATGATAACTATAAGGGGTATGGTAAAATTTATTTGCATGAAATACTTGTATATATCACATTTATGATTTGCTTAACCATAATTGCAGCAATAACTTACGATGGTAAGTTTCTACCAATTACTTAACTATCATGTAGGTGCCTACTTACTCAAATAAGTTTTTTTTAATTAAACACACCTGTATGTTTTGTATTATGCTTATAATTTTTTTAGTCGATATGTACTATCTTTGTATTTTTAGCTTCAAATTATAGTAAATTTGAAGCAAAAATGACAGTCATGTAGCAAAAAAACGTTGTTACCAATTATAAATGTTGACAGAATAACAAAAGTTCTAGTGTATGAATGTTATAGGTAAGCAAATATCTATTTTTATGTAAGTTCTTAGATGACAATAATAATTAGAATGAATTATTATTTTTAAACGTTTTTA
Source organism: Calephelis nemesis (assembly GCA_002245505.1). Classification (NCBI taxonomy): domain Eukaryota; kingdom Metazoa; phylum Arthropoda; class Insecta; order Lepidoptera; family Riodinidae; genus Calephelis; species Calephelis nemesis. Next base: position 27,502 of record NJDD01000399.1, read on the forward strand.
TAAATACGTTCACATTTAAAATTATTGAAAAAAAGTAAGACTAAATATTATTTTTTTAATTGTAGTAGTCAAATAAGTACAATACAGGGACAAGGTTTTCAAATTATTTAAAAAAATAAAATAGAAGGTACCGAGTCATCATGAAGCTATTCAAAAGAGTCAATTTTCAAAGTTTTCTGATGTCAATAACAAAGTAAAAATGAAAGAGAGGCTGGTACATTACTATATCTAGCTTCAGCTTTAGGTAAAATATTATACTTAGCTTCATCGTATTTACTAAGGTACCTTTTAAAAAATCTGAAACTTTCTGTTATTTTGTCACCTAGTAGACATTTTATCATACGAAGAAAAATATTGCAAATTAATCATTTGTGTGACTTAAGTTTTTTAAAAACGTATTAGATACTAACTACCTATATTTATCTCAGATGATTTCAATAAAAAACTTTTAAACGTCAGCGCCATCTAGTAACAAGTTATGTAAATCATAAATGTGATACTTATATAATCGTTAATTGTGATGATTTTTATTAATAAATATTTACACAATGCACCATAAAAGGGTTTAACATCACAAACTTGTATAAAATCTAACCTAAAAAACTAAATTATAGGCTTGCAGTCAGGCTTTTTGGTAGTTCCCGTAAGGGCAATTAAAATAAGGTTATAATATAACATGAACAATGGAGGTAGGTTTAATTTTTAAACTATGCGATAAAAATTATGCTTAAATTGCAATTTCATGGACAAAAGTCATCCATATTCAACCAAAACGGTCGATAGCCTTAAGGCTTAAAGAAAATACAAACTTAAGCCAAACTCAGTGTTTTGGCTTAAGTGGAATGTTTGGATCATACATTCGACTCCGGTCCTTCTGTATTGTGTTTGAATGAAGCTCGGATTCTCGCCAAGTATAATGCGCAGATGTGGCCGTAGCACTTGTTGTACCATTCCGGAGTTCTTCCCCTGAAAATAAACGAATGAACGCATAAATGAATAATCTCTTTCTTACCATCGAGATATAGCAATCGTACGATTTCGGTCGGTTCATACATTGAGAAAACGAGCCGTTTTGCTTACGATTGTTTGCTTGTTGTACAAATAATACACAATCTAACTACAATCGTTCGTTTATTGTTAACCTAAACATTTTGTATGATTTTGAGCAACGCTTCGTTACTGTTAGGCAAACCAATGGTTATAGTGACGGTTTACGGTTCGTTGATTATAGGCACCATGCTTTAATGTTTTCAGCGCCATGTGTATCCGAAATACTGTATTGGAAGTTTAGGGCTTGACTCTGAGCGTGTCAAAGAGTAAGTTCGGTCACCATCTTATAAGATGTAGTGAAAAAGGTTAGTACATACATGGTGTCAACCCTGGCGAGATGCACGAGACGGCTGCGACCCTTGCCGGCGGGCTGGGCGAGGTACCGCGAGGCGAGCACGACGCCCCGCGCGCCGGGTCCGGGCGTGCCGTGCGCCACCGAGGTCTCCGCCACCGCGCACCATCCGCCGCCCCCGCCCGCGCTCCCGCCCTGCTGCCATGACCTGGTGGCCATAACCACATGTACATAAGCCAACAGTCTTGGATAATAGCTGTTGGATATCAAAATTTATATTACACGGAAAGCAGTTGATATCGGGTCAGATACTATCCAGTCAAGGTAAGAAGAAATCAGAATCAGTTTTTACTATACTTTAGTTAAACACTTCATAATTAAAACCTAAATAAAAAATATAAATTACGTAAGTATAATTGAATTTCACTAATTGCCGACACGGAAAATTTATACGAAATTTGATAAACATCAATTCAGTAGTTTCAAAGTTCTTTTCGAGCACACATTGTGAGAAGATTTTATGATAGATCAAATTTGTATGGAATGCTCACAATTATATAACTACTAGCTTTTACCCGCGGCTTCGCTCGCGTTTGACTCAGAGTATCGTTACTTTTAATACCTCCGAGAATATGTGTACAAAGTTTCATGATGATTGGTTACATAGTTTTAACGTGAAAGAGTAACAAACAAACTTACATTCACATTTGTAACATTAGTTTTATAAAGGGCATCCTATGCCCTTTATAAAAAGCTATGCCACATGGAAGGAAAGTACCATATGTATTGTAAATGAAACGTTTTATTAAAAGAAAACTTTATTTTTATTTAAAAGATGAATTAAATGGCTCTCAAAAACTAAAAAAAAACTTTTTGAACCGGGAATCGAACACGTTAAACAAGAAGAAAATACCTGTTGCTTTATCACCCCAATCAATACCATTTAAAACATGGTACCTACCAACCCCAAAAAGTTAGGGGTCAAATTTGACAAGATCACAAAAGAGAATAAGATATGTAGTAGCACATACGTCCGAAAATTGATCTTTAATATAGTTTGAAACTAAATTTTATACAAACTGTCGATACCAGAAACAACGTTTTAGGAGTTAAAGTTTGGAAAATCCCATCTTATTAAGCACATATGTCCAATAAAGAAATCACATGCAAAATTTGTTTCACTCTTACTTATACACGTAAAAGTTTTTCAATGCCTATATTAAGTAATAATTACTCATAAACGCATTATTGTTTGTTATTTATTGTTAGACTTGACTGCATGAGGTCCCGGGTTCGAATCCCGGGTCGGACAACAAAAAGAAAATTGGGTTTTTTATCAATTTTCTAAAAAAAAACGTTGCTCGGGATTGGATGGGCACATATCCAAAAGGTTAGCAAAACTGACCTATTGCATTGTGGGACTTAGTGTGTTCGGTTAGTCGTGAGTGCCCTGGTTGTGCCTCTGCCTACCTCTTCGGGGATATGGGCGTGAGATACCTACTTTTTTTTTATAAACGAATTATTATAAATATATAAGCGCCGTATATAGGCCTGGGAGTAACATAGGTTGTATTCTTACAAAGTAAGTAGGTACCTATGGTAAGTTCTGCAAGAGTGATTCTGTATAATATATTCTTATCTTAGGAAGAGGAAGGTTTTAATATTTAAAAAAAAAAATGTTCAGGAAATTCGTACTACTCTACTATAACAACTATAAAATGCAGCATCTGTGGACGGACATGATCACTTACCGTAGGATTACCATCAGATCATTTAAAATGCTCACCATGAAATGTAGTGAACATTTGTCTAGTAAAATAACCAAAAAACTATATAATGGTAGGTACATACCTCAAAACACAATATTCTCTTGGCGCGAGGTTGAAGCTCGTTGCAGTTACATATTGGAAGATTTCAGCACTAGGACCCAGCTTTTCTGCCACACGCCATTTAACCAACGAGTCATCCCAAATATGCCGTTCTCGGAGAATCCTAAAATTTCATAAAAATATTATAAATTTGAATATGCGTTTTTTAGGGTAGTTTCTATACTTCATATCGTCGGTGCTTGGTGGAATTCCATTTTTGAAACAATTTATTCACAACTCTTGTACTTTCCACAATATATTTTTATTTTTATAGTTCAGCCAACCGGTTTATATTCAAGCATCATCAGGGCTCATTGTTACATTAATTCATTGTTCATTCACCACAGGGTGTCTGTAGGTCAGACTTGTCTTTTACCATCAGGAGAGCAGTGAGCAAAAAACTACTAATATCAATCATCAAATTATCCCCACTCGTCTGTTTCATCAAGACCTCGCGACATTAAAATTCGTAGGTGATGAAAATGAGCTATATTTTATTTCGAAGTGTGGAACCATACCTCTGCATAACCTCCTGGGGCGGTGCCTCAACATCCGTGGTGGCGCGCCACAGCCTCAGCGGGTGTCCGTCTCCCACCTTCTTGCAACATAACTCCACGTGAGGAGCTGCTCCTGACACCGACATCCAACCTCGGGTTCTGAAGAAATATTTATATATCTGTAGCATGTGCTGGTATTAAAAGAATCACAACAATACACCACTTATTGGGATTTGTTTTGCGAAAATTATTAAAAAATGCATATGTTTTTAAATAAATCCCTATAATCTTCATTTGTTTATATTTTTTATTAATTAGGAAAGAATAAGGTACTTACACCTAAGATGGCCCATTTTCAATGTTTGATATTTTTTAAACTTTGAAAGAGTTTAAATTATTACCTACGGAAAATGGTAGCAATTTAAAAAATACAACATATCTAAAGTGGGTCATTTTAAAAAATGGGCCATCTTAGGCGCAAGTACCATACTCCACAAAATCTTCCAAATCCATCAAAAACAACCTAACCTACAACAAATGTACCTAATAATTGTAGGAAAATGACAAAAATGACCAATAACTATTACTATTAATTACTAGCAATAAACATAAATAAAAACGCACTTTTCTTTAACAACATTAACCCACATGGAAGGTGTTTTTTTTTAATTCATTTGAATTCAAATATTTAAAGTCATATTTTGACTATTTGTGTTTTTCGACATATTTCTTAACTTGCGTAAATTAGCTATTGACAACTTTAAATATTGTTACCACATGCTGATAATTAGGTATTCTATTTTTTTATAATAAATTGTTATATCTCTCATTAATTTTATGCGCTATATATAAATATAAATATGCGCTTCGGCTACATTCGTCAAGCTTCGGAAATCCGAATGTATTTTATTAAAAATGTCTATATATAGTTGTTATTACATAATTAATCATTTCCCTTAAATTTAGATTAGGTCAGCCAATTTAAAAATAAAAGTATAAACTGTAAAAAAAGCCGAAGCGCATAATTTAATAGTAGTACTATACTTATTTTTAATGAAAAAAAAAAACTACTTTTTAAAACATAAATTATAATTCAAACATTTTAAACAGACTTCAAAAACAGGAGGAGGTTCTCACTTTAAATTTTTGTGAATCTTACCTCAGAAGCTAGTATTTTGTTTATCTGAAACCTGGGGCTTTTGTTTATTTGTTTCGGCTTTTGATAATTAATTATAGTTTATAATTTAGTTTTTCTACCATTTTTGAGATTGTTAACTAAATTTAGTTGTTGACTACTCTACTTAACTAAAAACTAACATTAACTAGTCATTTAGGTACACAGGTGGCCACGATACGTCTAAGTATGATTGTGAAATGAAACCCACTAAAGGACATTATAAACTGTTCTTTACATTTGATGAAACTATTTTTCAAATCGGAAACTTTGGAGGCCGGCCCGAGGATTATTTTTATAATAACTTGAAAAAATTAATAAAAAAAGTAAAACTTAATTATAGCTAGGTAACCGCGAAATCAGTTAGCCCCGAAAAACATGACTCTTCTTTATTCCTCTTAGGGTAATATCCAATTAATCTATTTTACTGATGTTTTCACTAAGTATCAAATTTTAAAATTTAACATAATCGCAAACACATTTTCAGCGAAAGTCTCGACATTTTATTATGTAAGTATATTTCTAGAAAGATTCATAAAATTTTTTTCTATCTCATTGTAATGTGACAGCTGATTGCAGTCTTTCTTTTTTTTTTAATAATTAAACTGTGCATAATTTTAAATTTCCATACTTAATATATTATATCTATAACTATATTTGGTATGTCTATACTTAATATATCTACACTTAAAATTTTTGGTTCATGACTGAAGTTTGTAAAGAACAGTTTATATGAGTACATCGAAAATGCAGACGTAAGATGTTTATGAATGGCTCTAACACCCATGTCTCACCTCTTTCCTGAACGCCCACAGACTCTAAAAAGCATGAAAAATATTTCTATAAGAAATATGTTAGAAATAAATGGAAGTTTTAGAAAAGTCTAGAACAATCTAGAAGAATCTAAAACGTGTGTTTTCATAGTTAATTGCGAATATTATTTTTGTACTTACTTTTCTTTGGCTTCTTTTAATAACGCTTTTATACAGGCTTGTTGAAAACCTTTCCAGTCTTGATTAAAATCTGCACCTAATTCTTCTAACGCAACCTGAATCAGAAAAAATACATAAATAAATATCCATTGACAAATTACAAGAATTGAATCTAACCCCACAGGAGCAAATTGAAAGTTTATGAGATTATGTAATGGAGTTTTGGCGCCACCGAGAGAAAAGATGGTCGATGTTTTTTCATATTATTGAATTTCGTGTTCAAAATTAGTCAATTTTGGTGGCATTTTGTACAGTTTTGTTTTGTGAAAGTGCTCAAATGAAATAATCACGAAGTATATCGTGTATTTCCTCGTTGCCGCCAAATCTTACTACATGAGCTTGAAGAATGAGGCCACCGTTTTACCGAAGACCCTGACATGACTTACTGACGACTTATGACTGATGAATAATTATAAGTGATAATTGATATACCTAAAATTTGATGCAAATTTCTACTTGACTAGTGGCAAAATACTAACGTGAAGGCTAAAATCAAAAGAAAGGAAAAGAAGAAAGAGATTATTTTATATAAACATTGCAAACTTTTGGTTAAGTTGTAAAACAAAAACTACTTACTTGATACGTTTAGAAAGGCCTAGCTGTTATCTACGGCTTCGCCCGCGTTTTCTTAGGAACCCGTTGTGCGATCGGGATTAAAAGTAGCCTATATGTTAAACCAGATCACAATCTATCTGTGTTTCAAATTTCAGACAAATCCGTTCAGTCATTCGAGCGTGAAAGAGTAACAAACATTGACACATCCTTACAAACTTTTGCATTTATAATATTAGTAGGAATCTATGGCAGATTCATATAGGTATGAGTTTACCGGCACGCTCTCCTCGAAGTAGTTGAACTTGCAGCGCTGCAGCATGTCGGCGGGCGCGGTGAAGAGCGTCGGCCGCGACAGCAGCAGCAGCAGACACGCGTGCGCCGCGCGGGACTCGCTCACCTGACGCTGCTCCGCCGCACTCTCGATTATCATCCTGGTGATGACATCGTACCGCATTACACCAGGGGTTCACAAACATTTTTATTATATTTTATTCTATAGCACTATCAGATGTTTGCAAATCAAATACACTGTAATTTATATAAAAGTTTTAACCGATTAAATCAAACACTTTTATCCGGGGGTAGTGTCAAGGGTCTCGGAAATCGGCGTAATTGTGTGAAAATGGATAATGGATAATGAATGTGGAGGAAGCTAAACAAGTCTACAAACATCGTGGCATTTGGCACTCGACACTCTCATTCTAAACCATAAGGGACTTGGCGTGAAGACATGTATTTGTATGTTATGTCTGAGGTCAATATCAACAAGACCACTGATTGCAGTGTACTGTGCAGGACTTGGCCGGGATATCCACGGCTTTACCTATTTCTGCTACCATAATGACGCTGTTGTTTTCAGATCCAGAGTCCGGAGAATAGGGTTGCCCCTACTACCTAGTAGGGTAGAATCAACCGTCTCGGCCACAGGAAACAACATACCTACCTATAAATTCTATGGTGTGGTTATGGTCATCCTTTTTTAAACCTTTAAGGAATCTTGTCTGTTTGTTTGCCCCCTTACGTTAGCAGAGAAAGCTGTAGTCAACAGCTGGTGGTAAACACTTACCTATTGGAGTTTCCTTCTTTGGTACTTCCAGTATGTGGAGGGGCGTGGTGGAGCCTCAGCAGTGTGGGAGCGAAACAAACTGCCAAGTTTGACGCCGTCATTTGATTCACAGCTGAATGTTCTGCTACCTAAAATTATATCACAATGATTGAAATATCAGCCTATATCATCATCAATTCATTCGTTCTTTCATACAATAATCCTCGTTAAATTTAAAAAAAAAGGACGTGTGGCACTCGGAGACTGTAAAGCTATTGCATGAGTCGCCAGATTGCGGGGCTAGGGAGGGTTATTACGTAAGCTCAGTAACGCCGATACAACCAATGCCACCTAGAGGCGAATTGCTGAACTAAAGAAACAAGCGGAATCAAAAAGTAATTAAAAGTTCTGCTATTCTTCGATAGATGGCAAAACTAAAAAGTATCACCGCTGTGCCGGTCGGAGTACTTTGGGCGTTAGGTTATTTTTGTTACGGAATTTCTGAATTTGGTCTTCACGCTCAAGGCCCGCGATAGAAGCTATGCAATAGCTTAAAAATTCAACCAACCTCTGCCAAAAATATGAGTAACGACTGTAAGGCTTCTAAATGTTCTTCTGGTAACAACAGCAATGCGCACTGCACGGCGTCAGGCCTGAGGGGTTCTGGGACATCTGGAAAAATAACACGAATATTTCACACTCAAAATTACTACTACTGGTTACGAACTTTGGGAGCTTTTCTAGGATAGTTAGATTGTAAATTAACTTTCTCCTTAGTAGTTTATAACAGGTGAGTGTCGATTTCTTTTGTACTGGCTGTTGTTTACACTTAGTTGTTGATTGCGATGACTTATTTATGGTATTATCGATTTGTTCCTACCATTAAATAACCGTATTGCTGATCACAAACTGAACCGTCTTATGGTTTGAAAGTTTAAGTGTCGATTAAATTATTTAAGTTAAAACCGTAAAAACGTCGCCTCAGGTTGGCAATATACATTATTAACTTTTGGGTACAAGGCACAAGAGGTGACGCGTGATTCTTGCTCTAAAGAAAATCTGGCAGTTTTTCTGCTCCCCATTAAATAATATGTTATACTTTTTTGCATGGAATTACTATATAATAAGTACTTCAACGTGTTTAATTTTAGGATGATTACAAATATTAGATTAATACATATTAAATTATTATTAGAAAAATATTAGATTAACATATAATAACATACTATTATTAAACAAATACTAGATAATGATGATTGATGATATTTCATTTTTTGGATAGACTGGAAGAATTTTCTGCAAATAGAGATAAATTCGTCTTTAGTGTTTTATTATTTCACATTATTATTTGGTACAATTTTCTGTATCATATAGTATTAAATAAATAGGTAATTAATAAATCAACAATATAAAGCTGAAAATCTGTTATCCGACTAAAACTAAAAAACTAAAAATACGCAAATAAAACATAAAAAATGCTTACGTTGAAATATAGCAATAAATGTTTCACTGAGTTTATTTGTCAGCAACGCATCAGGGAGTTCCCTGAAGTATTGTTTGACCATGTCGGCGACGTCATGCGCCTGCGCACCGTCGAAGCTGAGACTAGATTGGTTCGGGTCTATCGTGTTCATGTTCTCCACAGCAAACGCGGCATTTGCTGCCCCAGCTGCTTCCACCATACCCCGAAGTTTTGCTATTCGAGACTTCACACCAGCTTTCCTAAATATACCCATCTGAAAAAAGTTATGACATGTGATTTTACGTATTATAGTAGTTTTGCTTACGTATTAAAGTTATAAATAAATAAATATTCCTGGACAAGTCACACAAATTAGATCTAACCCCAAAGTAAGCAAACTGTGTGCTTGTGTTATGGGTGTCAGCCAACAATTTTAATACATAGAAGTACTTAAATAGATACCAGAATATATTTAAATATAGTATAATAATAAACACCCAGACCCAGAAATGCAGACGTCTAAATGTTCATCACACCATTGCCTGCCCCCGTCGGGAAACGAACCCGAGCCTCACAGTTGGTCGATGTAGTTATGCGTGTACGCTAGCCACTCGACCAACGAGGCGGTTAACGTTATTAACGTCTTCCACAGGAACCGATTTAGACGTCGAGAAAAGAGTAGTTTATGTCTTCATCAAAGTTTTATCATATCTGTCCTAAAATTAATCAATGTCGGTTCAGGCGTCTTGACATGAAAGTGGAACATGCATTCTTGCGGTGAAAGAAGTACCTTAATAGCAACACACCATTGCATATATTTCTATCAATATGCAATACCTATATATATATAAAATGTAATGTATATCCCTTGTTTTTTATCTTTTTGATATATACATAAACTAAATGTATTCCAAATATTGCTAAAGAATTGCTATAAAAATAGTTTTAAATATTCTTTACTCATAAAACTGTGTTATATTTAATGATGTAATTTTAATTGTTAATAATAAAGGCATTGAAAAAAATGAATATAAAAAGCCAGACAGAAAACAGACAGACATACAAAATTTGTTGAGGTCCAAATTCGCTAAAACATCTTTAATAAAAGGTATTAAAAATGTTGCTTAATTTAACATTTCATTTTTCAAATAAGTTACAGTACAAGTACTTGTAGGTAATTAATTTTAATGTTTAAAAATTAATGTAACATATTAAATAAAATTGCTTTTGTTTAATTAATAATTTTAAATTGCAATGTTAAAAATTAATAATAATAATAATTAATGGAATTGAATGATAGCAACTAATCTTCATCGGATTAGAAGTCACAGTAACTGTGACTCTAGTAATGGCTAGAAGTTAGTAACGTTACTGTGACTTCTAATCCGAATGAGATTAGTTGCTACCTTTTCAAGTGTTAATTTTTACAATTGTAATTTAAAATTATTAAATAAACAAAGCAATTTACTCATCAGTAAGCTTTAACCAACCTGATCCAAGGCATTAAGTTTGAGCCAATTTAACGCACACTGTATTGGCTTTGGTAAAGAATGGCCTGTCCTTTGAAGGGACACCGTTAATGGTACTCCAAACACAGTTTTGTCTGAAAAAACATAGAGAAAATTAACCACCCTTACTGATGCGATGACGATTGTTTTATTGACTATTTTAAGAATAAAATTAAAATGTACTAGCGGCCCGCCCCGGCTTCGCACGGTTATGAAATATACATATAAATTATATACCTTCTTCTTCAATTACTTTATCTATTTAAAACATCGCATCAAAATCCATTGCGCAGTTTTAAAAATGTAAGCATACAAAGGGACATAGAGACAAATGAAGCGACTTTGTTTTATACTATGTAGTGATTTGCTATAATAGTTAATTTTATATAGCTGGGCTACTGTATATTGCCAATATTTGCCTAAAACGTTTTTTTTATGTGATAGGTCAGCAATATAGGTCAGCATACAGCAAATGTATCCTGATTGCAAGAGAAAACCGCAGCCTATAGGTACTATAGATGTTACAGGTGCGTCGCTGTCCTGTAGCCGGGATGTTTTTTTTTTAGAGACTCAGAGATAGAGAGAGAGTCGGAGACTTTCTATTCTACTTTCCTTTCAAACCAGTTCTCGCTTTTATTCTGCTCGTACTGACATTCTGCATACTTGGTCTTTCTTTCATTCTTCCCTTTTATTCTTTTAAATGGGGGGGACACCCATCTATTGCCTATGCTACTCTACTTTGTCTTTATTTCTTATACTATAGTACTCTCTTTTATCTTCAGGAAAATAAGTTCATGTGCACTTTTTTTTCTTTCTTTCTTATGTATTATAGTATTTTACTAATTTTACACTTTTTCTTATATTTCCTATTTGTTTATTGACATAACTTCCTTATTGCTATATTCTATCCTATGCTATCGTACAATGTTCAGCATGGTTTTCAGTTTCTTATTTCTATTTATTACTTTATTTCCTTACTATTTATAATTTCTTTTATATTCTGAGCATCTATCTTATGTTGTATTTCGTGTTCGAGGTTATACCTCTCTACGCTAAACGCCTGACATTCAAATAGAATATGTGCGACAGTTTCGGCTTCGTTACCACATACCTACAGAGGGGGCTATCTATTATTTTGAAACGGTTCAAATACTGCTTAAAACCGCCGTGGCCTGTTAATATTTGTGTCAATGTGTTTCGTGGTTTTGTGTTTTTGATAAATTTATAGGCGGTCATTGCGTCTGGCATAAACATTTTTGTAGTCGCAGCAGTATCTCCATTTTGATATCTCCTATCCCATTCGTCAAGCGAAGCCTTACGGATTTGTCGCTTGACGAATGAGATAGGACATTTTTGAAAGTCAGCCCTTCTCTTTAATTTTAGCGCAGCCTCCAGCCGGGATGTTAGGCCTATTGTGCAAGTCTGCCGGCTACCTTTCGGACCGGCGCTGCGGCAGGAATAGGCAAGGCGGCGATGTCTACTCGAGCAAGTCTTTCTTTTAGTTTAAAAATTAAAATCAAATATTTTTTTTATTCGACGTAGGTACTTATCGTACTCTTAGCATCGTCATATTATCCAGACTTGGGTAGAAAAACAATTTAAACATACTGAATATTATACAAAGTTATTTAGGGTAGGAATTCAAAAAATCAAGGAAATGAATGCTAGAGTTATAAATTACCTTTATAATCGGGAGCTTTAATTTTTCTTATAATTTTCGGCAGTTCCCAGTTCCAGCCTGATTTGTGAGACGGGCAATACCTTTCCATACACGCAGTTAACCTTAGAAGTGCCAATTTTCTTAAAATGTGAAGTTGACCACACGAGAGGGATGACATGGGACGGGATACTGTGAAGTAACAATATTGTTAATTAGTTAAGTAAACACAGTAACATTTAAGTAACAGTATTATTAATCAATAAAGCAGTAATTTGTTATTTGGTAAGTTACTTTATGTTGAAATTATTATCTAAGTGTATTATTTAAAACTAGCAGTTTCACGCAGCATTGCCTGCATAACTTGGCTTCTTCTGCACCGATTTCGATAAAACAAAGCCTATGTCACTCATGGATAATGTAGCATTCTGAAAGTGAAAGAATTTTTGAAATCGGTCCCGTAGTTTCGGAGCCTATTGAAATAAATAGACTGAAATAACAAGCAAACAAACAGAAAATCAAACCTTTCCTCTTTACAATATTAGTATAGAAAAATCCAGAAAACATTTAAAAATCTGCCTGTTATAGACAGTAGATGTGAAAAAAGGGAAGTTATTACATTATGTGTAGCTTATACACATATAATTGAATATATATCCTCTTAATAATCGCTTAACTTAGATATCCATTTTGCAATATTAAATATATTAAAACGACATTAAGCAGTCGCCAGCCATTTTTATTTTTGAATGTCATTTAATTATGAGTGTCTTCTGAACAATTTACCAGTACTTTAAACTTAAGAATTCGTAAAGATTGAAAGATGAATGTATGTGTGCTCCATGTGATGGAAGATACCGTAGTTTTGTCTGTTACTGTCAGTCCGCGTGACTACGATACACTTTTGTTAGGTTTTGAATTGACTATTCGAAATGCGGAATTCTATTATGGGCTTAGTTTATTTGATCAGATGGTAAACGAACAAATGGATTTCCTGATGGCAAGAAAACTTATGTTACCAACCTGCAAGTCCCAGTTTAAATAGGGTTGCCAACTGTCGATAGAACCAAGCCCCACGCATTATAACAAATCGGGGGCAGCGGTGAAGTTACGGAAAAATTATACAATAATTTAAAAATAATAATAACTTTTTTTTTCGAGCAGCATCTGGTATTTGTCGGGAACGTAATACACGACAACTCCGGAAAGAAGGGAATGAAGTGCAAGGTACAGAACGAAGGTGGTAGATTTGATTTTGTTCTTTTATGATAGTAGGTTTCATTTCAGAAAAAAACCAGAGTAATTATTAATTATTTTGAGAGGGTTTATTATTACCGAAGTCTCCCGGATATTCCGTTAAGCTTGGACAACCTATGTGTCAATTATATTTCTATCAGTTTACTCTACCCTCTAAAACGCCAACACGAGTAGATAACGGACTAGATCAGTCGTCACAAAATCTATAATTCAGATTTCAGTCATGGCCAAGGTCTTGGTGACAAAAACTATCGTTTGCCTTTAAAAACTGTTTCGTCTATATTCTTGAATGAAGGCGTCAATACGGACAACAGGTATGTCACTGACTAGTATGTCAGTTTAATTTCTTATAGGTCGGCAACGTATCTGTTATACTCCTGGTGTTGGATGTCCTTGTGCAATTGTGATCACTTTCCATCAGGAGACCCACTTGCTCGTTTGCCTCCTCTTGTATGAAAAAAAATGTCTACTTACAATAAGCTTCTGGGTTTTTTTGATTCGGTGCCGGTTGTAATGTGTTGTTGGCTTTCGGTCCACCATTTAGTGCACTCGTTCTAAACGAGTACCACCTTTGTATGTGATTCCTGAAAAAAATATACACAATTTCATAAACAAGGTCAATGAAATAGCTCGATAGTTTAAAAAAAAGGTTTGGCATTTGGCCCATATCCACGAAGAGAAGAGAAAATAGTATGTGTTTGAAGCTGGCAGAGGCAGAAGCGCAATCAGGATCCCCATGATTAGCCGAAGATATTAAAAATACAAATTCTCTAAATTTCAATTTCACAGAGGCGAACTTTTTTTTTCAGACTTGCTGATTTTTAAGGAACTATGTTATGTTCAAGAGTACAAAGTGATACAAATCCGACTCCAATTTTCAGTAATGTTAAAGTATAATTTTTTTATGATATTGGAAGGCAAACAAGCAAACGAATTTCCTGATGGTAAGAAATTCATGCCGCCTAGAGACACCAAAGGTGGTAATGTGCGTTGTCAGGCCGGGATATTAGGCCTTGAGCAAAAGTAAGTTTACCGGCAACCTTATCCTCCGAACCGGAAAACATCAACGGCAAGCGCTAAAGTCGTGGCGGCAGGAATAGTTAAGACGTCGGTATCAATCCGGGCGAGTCGCTGCGAAATTCTACCACCTACTGAGACTGCGCGGTGTTGGTGACGATAAACCTATGTCCGCATTTTACGAGCTGCCTGGCACAAGAAGGCAAATGGTCTATTCTGCAGAGTCGAGCCCGGACCAACACGGGGACAATTTTGTGTGCTGATGCTAAAGAGATGCGTAGGCTACTTTTTATCCCGATCAGATTCGAATGCAGACGGGCGGTCGTTAGTTAACCTCTTGAAGAAAAATTTACTTTTTAGACTTCATATCCATGCTGTCATCATCATCGTCGTGGTCTCCATCGTGTGACCTGGAGCCCGCAGAATTTGGACTGCTGTCTAGTTCTGAACTTCTTGAAGCTGATTTGTCACGCTTTAGACTTCTATCCCGAAACCTGTAAATTTTTATTAGCTATAAATTTTCATCGTCGGCTTGTGGGGAAACTTTATCGTCATTAGTATTTTTTATATCACAAGATAGCAAAAAGGCACACAGCTTTCATAATGGTAAGATACAACAGTGGCCTATTGACACCATAGATGTTATAGTTGCGTTGCTGCCCTGTGACCAGGATTTTAGGCCCATTGAACAAGCCCATCGACCTATCTACCTATCGTACATTGTCATTGTGGGTGAAAAAATAGGTGAGGTGATGACAGTAAGGAAATCAATAAAAAATATAAGAGTATCAAAATATTTTGAACATTTCATTGTATTTTTAAGTAGCAAACAATATAAAATATTTTGAATAACCGAATTAAAATACACACTATTCATTGTAGGTATTGGGTGTAACTTCAGAATAGTTGTGATCCTAATAATTACGTTGATTTTCCAAGTGGTAGGGTTCTGTCATACTGCTAATGACTGGAATGGTACCACAACTTTACCTATCCTGTCGCCATAGCGTCATTGCTAGCCATTGTCGTGTGATAAAGGGTATTTTAGTCGATACACTTGCACATGATGCCTAAAACCCCTGCCATAGGGTACCATCGTACTAGTAACATCTTTCTTGTCTATAGACGACGATAGTTTCTTACCATCAGAAAAAGCACATGCTTGTTTGCTATTATAAAATTTAAAAAAACTAGACTTTTTTTAAATTACATGCAAATCCGTTCAGTACTATACTAATAACTACTACTTACTTTTGGCCATCTTTTCCTAAATTAAGTGAGCTAGTTCGTATTGCCTGCCGCCTATGTGGAGTGTGACCTGGAGATTTTTGGACTTCTCTCAGCACTTCAGGGTCAGGTTTCAACTCCACTGGAGAAGGTGGCTCTACGTACACCTTTAATGGTAATAATAAAATATAAATAATAAAAATTTATAGCTACGGGGCATAATTATTTACAGAATCGGTACCATAACGTCAGTGTTTACCGTTGACGTGTTCCAATTAGGAGGATAAGGTAGCCGGAAACCTTACTTTGCTCGAGGTCTAACATTCTGGCCTCAGGCTGGGAAAAGTACCATTATCACCTTTGGTGTCTCTAGGCAACGTGATTTTCTTATCATCAGGAAATTTGTCAGCTTGATAGTTATAATATTTTCATATATAACATCGTTTAAATATAAAATTAATTAAATAACATAGTTGAAATATGAAATATCCCACATATTCACATATTATAATATCTATATTAAAAGCTTCACCACATTGTTTTGAATTTTTGGTAGCTCAAATAGTTATAGCATTCGTCAGAGATAGACTAAACGGTGCAGGTTTCAATCCGTTCTGAGGTAAAAGTTTTCTTTCTTTAAAAGTTGTAATACTAAATAAGGTATCAACTTTTACATAAATAGGATTTTAATAAAACACGACAACTGCATTATCGTCATGGCTGCTGGAAAAAGTAAATAAAGTCGTTATCAGGGTTTTACTGCCTTGACTGGTGACGTCATTATTGGATCGGGCTTTACTCCCTTGATTCGTGACGTCATTGCTAGATCACTCTACAGATTTCTTAGATTGGGGACAATCATTGAAGTAATAAAATTTATTACTTATATTTAAACTTATATTTAATATGAATATGAATAAAATTTGATGAATGTCTACATACTACATACTAACGGCCAATATTAATAATCAATCCTAATCTAAAACTCGCTGTCCAAGATTGATATTTTGATCCATTTTTATGTTATCGCTTGCCAATAACACATCTGTGGACAGGATTAATATGGCAATTAGGTATGGGATAGGCCGGCGGATACGCAGCTATCTAGATTGCTTGAAATCCATTAGATTGAGATACATTATTAACATTGGAAGTAATACTGCACCTTATTTGGTGGTAGAGTGCTCTGCAGCAGCCCATCAAAGTTTTTTTTATGATATTGGAAGGCAAATAACCAGACGGATTTCCTGATGGTAAGAAATTCACGCCGCCTAAAGACAACAAAGGTAACAATGGTGCGTTGCCAACCTGAGGCCGAGATGTTAGACCTCGAGCAAAATAAAGGTTTACCGGCTACCTTACCCTCCAAACCGGAACACGTCAACGGCAAGCGCTGACATTAAGCGGCAGGAATNNGAGACTCTACCGCCTAGTCAGATGTAAAGGTGTTAGTGACGGTAAACTTATGTGCTACCTGGCACAGGAAGGCAGATGGTCTATTCTGCAAAGGAGCCCTGACCAACACTGGCAAAGGTTGTTACTACCACCATAATTATCCTTGCTGCTATAACGTCAATGTTGGTTATTATGATCCGTGCTGGAGAGAAGGGATGCCGGTAGATGTGCGTATATGGTCTAAGAACCCAGCATTAAGATAGCCATTACCAGTTACATCTATGGTATCTATTGATAAAGTTTGTCGCTTATCGTAAGGAGACACCTGCTTTAAACTTACCTCAGTATTGTGGTGAATATTATGCTCCTTGTAATAATTATGCCTCCAACTTGCTGGCTGACATTCTGAATCACTTAAGGCTGAATCATCACTTTTTAAACCTCTATTAAATATTCTCTTAGCTCGACCTAATTTTGACTTAGAACTCTTATTGCTGGACCCCATACTGCCATCTGACGCGTAACTGGAACTGTCGTCTCCAAAAGGAGCATGAAGGACGAAGGACTGCTCTAAAGGAGCAATAGGCGATGGTGGCATTATTGTCATAGGAGAAGGAGGTTGAGTTCTTATTGCTGGAGCATGAATAGGGGAACTATTGAAGTCAGGAAACGGAAACGCAGTTGGAGTTGTCGGAGTCATGTCAATGTAATTTAACTCTGGGTATTTATCTTGAGATACATCCAGAAAGTGGGGAGAGGATACAATAACTTCTGTTCTATTCTGACGTTTTCTTCTTCTTGTTTTAAGAGATTCTACCCTCCTGAGTAATGCTTTTGCCCCATCTCTTAGTCTTTCTGAGCCAGTTCGCCTAAACCTTGTTCCTGTGTCTTCTTCATCTTCTTTATCACTTGGTAACATATGTTGGCCTGGTACCGTTAACCTGTAAAAAATATTATTAGTAAGTAAGACTTCAATTTGTAAAGTGGGGATGTTATGACCCCATCACCTGATAGCCAAATAATTTCGAATGCAGGACTTAACGATGTTAGTCAGATTCCAACTCAGGTGGGCAATGCCTTTCAAGCTTTGGTATATAGACGTCTGTATATGTAGTTTATGGTAGACAGGGTTAAATTCAATTATAGTTATTAAATGATTTGGTAATAAACAATTAATCTAGTTATAAATATAAATAATTGGCTTAGAAGTTAAAGCATATGTACCTTATTAAATAATATTTTTTATAAATGTTAAAATATTTGCACACCAAAATATGGTAGAATATGTTTATATACTTAAAATATATTTTTGTAACATCTAATTTACACACATATTTCCGCAAATAAATAATTTTCTTTCTTCTTTCTTTCTTTCTATGATCATATGTATCTCTAGCAGGCAACTCTTAGTCGAGAATGGGTTAAATTACCAATAAAAACACTGAAGGTAGAGTGCTGTGCAGCAACTTGCCCGGGTGATGATCCACCGCCTTATCTATTCGCGTATTCGTTGCGGTCCGGAGGGTAGGGCAGCAGGTAGACTTGGACAATCGGTCTTACATCTCGGCTTCTAGACAGCGATATTATTACTTTTTTTCTATATATTAATAGGACGCGGTTATCTCAAGCCACCAGGAATAAAAGTCGGACATAGACCACAATCAAAATCGAGGCGAATTAAATCCATATCCGTACTAATATTATAAATGTGAAAGTTTATCTGTATTTGAGTTACGCTTTTACAGCTAAATTACTAGACCAATTTAAATTAAATTAATACAGTTAAAGATGCTAATTCAAACACATCTCATCATCATACATACTCTTTTGTTTCAAAGTCAAACCACAAAGTAAAATGGGGGATGAAAATTTGTATGAAAATCTATTCTACGCCGACAAAATCGCGGTTAAACATCTAGTTGCACATAAATAAATAGCTAAGAATAAAGAGAATATTGTCGTAAGCTCTTGACGGCTATAAACGACGTATCTTTACAAAGTAACGCAAAACTCAAGGGTTATAACTGTCGAGATAAGTTTCTTAAGATGACTTTAACAATTATTCTATTATAATATGTTATAGTTTAGCGATGTGATGTAAATGGTGTAGGTTTTATAGTCTTTTTATTGTCTTCTCATAAGTTCAACGACTTCATTGTGCAGCGCTAGCTTGCATGCTTAAATTTGTAATTTGTAACTCATGCGAAGCTTGCAGTCACAAGTTCGCATGAGTTTTGAATGTTTCACTCTGCCATGGTTTAACCCCGGGTCTTTTTGAGTCCATGTTGAACTTCATCCATAGCGATTTATTAGTTTAAACGTAAAAGCGTTACGGGCTTCCACATTTATAATGTATCCGTATATTATTATTATTATTACGAGAAAAGCAAAGTTACTTGCACATATTTTGAAATGGTTTGGTGCAATACTTTTGTTTACTCCAGCCTTGATGAAGCGAGATGACTGAGTACCCGGGGTTTAGTTGGGGCTCTGCGGATACTATTAGCAAAACGGTTCCTAAAAAACATGACCTGATCCTACAAAACCGGAAGGAGTCCGTGGCAGGTATTCATGAGGAATTTCACACGTAAAAAAGGTACTTTTATTTAAGTGTCCAATAAATTTGTGTTATCGTGAAGTTGTTCAGATTCGTTTCTACTCAGAATAATTGTTGTTGTTAATCAGAATAGTTGTTGACCCCAGGAATATAAAAATGAAAACCCCGTCATTATTTCAATTTAGTTCAATAGATCTTCTCACTTCTGGGAGAAATATTTCTTCTTAAATACAAAAATGAATCCCGATTTACCTTAGTCATTGCATCGTCCAATTTTTTTAATATTTTTTTTGTGTTAGTTATTGTAAGGAAACGGTTTTTGACAAAAAGTTTGTAAATCTAGGGAAACAATAAAAAATGAACAAATACAATATTTATAGTTCAGACAGGACAACACCTGTTGGGTTAGCTATTTTTTTTAAATATACTTTTTGCTCTCCTATTTTATGTTAGTTGTACTAAATTTCATAACGTTAAAATTTTTGTATTTTAAAAATAAAGCTTCGACCATCGCGCTATACTATCCTCGTAAGCCATTTAAACTTTATAAATGTTAATAAAGTTAACGCTGTCTTAAGCGATTATCTATGAAAAGGGAATTACGCGCCAAAATCTTTCAGAAAATAAGACTTCTAAGTCTTTATTTCAAATGTAATCTTTGGCTTAACTGAAGGTCGACTTGGCTGTTGTGGGAAGGATAAATATGATTGGAAGTGGAGGAATTAATTTAGCAAAATTTGGTTAATCACACAAAACTTATGTATATACTAATTATGAATATATAACTATACTTAAAAAAGTGCAACAGATCAACGACTAGGCACCTTATCGATTCTTACAGGCATAGAGTCAGTGTTTGTCTTTACCGTGTTCCGTGCTGGAATATAATAATAAAAAAAAGGCCTGGAATGCCTGTAGACTATGTAAGTCCGGTATCAGATGAATAATTGTTAATTGAAGTCGCAAAGTGCAATTGAGTAGACAAGCGGTAATGACGGAATTCCGAAATTTTTTCCCCTAAGGGGGTGAAATAGGGGTTGAAAGCTTATATGAAACTCCTTATCAATGAGGTGCAAAAAAATCAGTAATTAAAATAAAGAAAAAGAAGTATGTGTGTGTCAGCTACGATGCACGATTGGATTTTACTCCTTCCGAAATGTATCTTGCAGCACACATGTCTCCTACAGCAGATTTATTTATGTTAATTCTTCTTAAACTAGTATCATCGCAGACATTAGAAGTGTGATCGAAATAGTCAGTATTTTGATAAATAGCGACTCCTCCTGCACGGAGACTACAAAGTATCGCGCAGGAGGAGATCCCGAGAATGAGATACGCTGTGTAATGTATTACTTCTCATTCTTTTACACGTTCAACCCTACAGATATATATGTTTGTCTCTACGTAGAAGCGTAACGCCTCAACTTTTCGTGTTACACTTGATTTTACTCCTCATAAAACTTCCGTACCGGGCCTTAAAACTCAAATCGTCTCTTAAAGAGTAAACTCCAAAAGTAAAAAAAGTATCTTCACGCCCATATCCCCGAAAAGTTAGGCTGAGGCACAACCAGGACACCCACGACCAGCCGAAGACACTAAGTCCCACAGTCTGATAGGTGGCAAACCTATCGCCAACCAGGCACATCCAATCCCGAGCCACATTTTTTTTATTAGAAAATTGGAAAACCTAAATTTTCTTTTTATGATCGACCCGGGGTTCGAACCCGGGACCTCATGCAATCAAGTCTAACACCTGATTGAATAATTTCAATGAACATAGGACAATAATTATGATTAACGCCGAACAGGTAAGTTCAGAAAGGTTAGCTATAGCAAAGACAATATTACTACATAATCTCTGGAATCACTTTTTTATTATTTTGTACGGCCTGCATTGTACACTGTATACTTTATTCTAGACTACTTTTATTCGTCATTCTCTTTTTGTGCTTGTTGAAAGAAATCCATTACAGATATAACCTTTTGAATAATTTAAATATTTACTTATAATTTATTTCTGCTTTGACAATAAGATTTAAATAAATAAGTACGTCTAATCATTAAAATAATTTGTAACAATGTTCTCAATAAATCAAAGCGCCTTAATTTAGTAAATCGCAAATACGTTTTGAATACGTTAATTGAAAACAGACAGGCGTTCGTCGTTTCTAGATTAATAACCAATATCAATTAATATTAGATAATCTAAATATACATTTTTAGACTAAGCACTTTAATGTTATATTACAATCTTTCTTCTTGACTTTGTCTGACAGAGATAGCTTCGAAGCAACAAATCCGCTTATGTGTACCTCGAGTTACAAAGGTAAAAAGCTTTTTAGCACAAAACATACTTTTGTAGCAAGCTTTTGTTTGTAAGGGCTATTCCCAGCAATAGACTTGAGAATTACTATTTAAGATATATCAAATAAGCCAAAATATAATATTATACACATGATACAATATAATATATTGCATAATTTTGTGCAACGTTGTTGTGTAGAAGTGAGAGTTGGGTGTGCCAGAAAAAGCATGAGAGTAGGATAAATGCGGTTATAATGACCGCGCTACTATACGGAAAATCTACGGTGTTACGCTCGCTGACCGCATTCGTAACAGAGATATCCGTGAAGGAGTGGGATTGCAAGAAAATGTTGGTGTTAAAATGAGAAAGGGCATGCACCGCTGGTTCGGACATGTAGAAGGACTGACAGATTGACAAAGCAGATATACAATGCGCTTGTGGATGGATGTAGGTATCCGGGGAGACCAAGGCTGACATTCCACGATCAAATCGCTCGGGTGTTACCCGAAGGTGGTGTCAAGAGTCTCTAAAACCGGCGTGTTTGTATGAAAAGGATAATGAATGTGGAGGAAGCAAGGCCGCTCTGCCAGGACTTTTGGCACTCGGTACTCTCTGCCAACCCGTTAAGAGAGTTGGCGTGAAGATATATATGTAATTATATGATAGTGAGACTCTACGTCTAAAACAAAAATCGCTGTCTATGAGACTCTACGCATGCAACATATAATTACTATTATTTTGATCGCTTTAGCGACCTAAAACTGGAACGTGAAGGGCCGTGTCCACATCGTAAGTAGAACAAATAGCCTACAGGTCTAATTATTTTTGATGTGTTAGAGTGACGAAAGATGTCTCGATTTATTTCTTCTTGCTTTACTATTTTTATCTTAAGGTATAGGGCTGTGTCCAAGTCATAAAGTTTAACAAGTATTCGGCAGGCAGAACTCGTCGGATTATTATTGCTAGTGTTCGCCCGTTGGTAAAAATTCGACCATAATCAATTTTAATATCTTGTTGATAAGAACGCCATCTTCATTTTTCAAGTCCAACTACTTTGTTTCCAAACTTTGGTGCGCAATCTGTGATCTTTTATCCTTATATTATCGACATATTTGTTTGTGTGTGTCAAATGCATGGCAGTGTGGGTAATGTTTTGTTTATTGATTTAATGTAATTTACAAGCATTATTTTTGAAAAATATTAGCGTTCTGCACTTCTCCTACACATAAACTATGTGCCGAATTTTATGCTCCTCTGTCAGCGCGATTTTCGTAAAAACAAAGTTTTTGCTTCACTTATTAATAATATAGATAAAGTGTTATTACCAATTCGATATTTGTAAGAGATGAGCAGCAGTTGTTGTCACTGATATCGTTATCATTCGTGACCTGGATTTCAGCCACCGCCTCACCTATTCCTGTCACCACAACGTTTGTCTTAACATTGTCAGTAGAAGGGTAATAAATAAAGGTAAACTTACTTAACTAGTCTAATGCTGGCAACGAACCATTCGCGTTGGTCTAGAGTGACATTTAATGTCTGGATTTAGTATATCTGTCTCTGATTTGTTATTCAGTAAGCCTAAGATAACATTTGGTAAAAGTAAACTTTCGACACGTACACACTTAGGAGCACTGTACCTGCTATTAATTTAAAAATAAACAAAAAACTATTAATTTAAATCGTAAAAATGGATTACAAAATTTAAACTGGAAATTAAAATGTATGTAACCTCTTGCTAAAGAGTATTTATATTCCTTGGCACAGATTATACCCCTACTTCATTGGTACGTAATTTTTAGTTTTTTTCTTTTGAAAGCTTTTTTGTCCTATCGCATATTAAATCAAAATAGCGTTTATGGGATTTTCTTAGACATTTGTATTTTTTTAAATTAATTCACATCAATATTTTAAACTCTTTTTTTAATCGATTAGTGGGTAATTAATGTATTTTTTTGTTATGTGAACAAAATGTACATTTTTGTGTCTAGATTAATTTTGTTTTTTTCAAGTTTTATTGAACATTTTTCTTGTATTGACAAAAACACTTTGAAAAGTGTTAAGAAAATTTTGAAGCCGTTTAAGCCCGCTACAAGTACGACCATACACAAACAACCTATGATTACCTACTACGGTTTGGCAATTTGAAGTCGCAATGAGTGAAGGGCATGTACTTACCAAAATCGTAAGTAGAACAAATAGCCTACGGGCTTAATTATCGTTATTGTGCTGAAGTGATAGAAGCCGTCACGAATTCTATTGTTCGGAGCTACTGCGGACGACGTTGTATCATTTAATGTACTACACAGGACAGCTTTTATTCATAAATTGTGATTATGACATGGGTAAACATTAAACAACGGAAAGCGACGGTGGACACGTCTAAAGCGCGCATAATAAATCAAAAACATAGACAATACAATGTCACTGTCAAAGTGACATTCCAAAGAAAACTGTAGTACAAACCTATCTGTGTCATTGTAAACGAAGTTTCATGTTTGTCATACAATTTAAATATATCTGAGAAATAAATAAGGGGTATATTTGTCTTATTTTGAATTAATAAATACATATTAAACATTCAATCAGAGCTGCCTGGCGAGAGGCAAATGGACAATTCTACTCAGCGAACCAGGGTGCTGATTATGTATCTCAGTTGCCAACTCAAAATAGAAAAAAGTACATCAAAATTTGATAAAATTTAATAGCTGTCAAATGACTTGTTTTATATTCACGTCAGTTGACAACTAAATACATAATCAGCACCTAGGATACAGGGAGAAATTGCAAGAGCTGTGACAAGAGTAGAATTTTAATATAAAAAATAGTATAATAGTTTACAGTGACGCTACCAAACATGTAACAATTTTCTGGATTTTTTTGTCTGTTGACACATCACAGTAAAACTAACGGAACAATCCTAAAGGAGTTTTCATTCAATATTGAATATTTATTGCACACAATTAAACTTATAATTTGTTAAATATAACAAGTATGTATGTCTGTTAAAAATCATTTGAAATTTGTAGTTTATAAAAGATAGTCTTATCACAAAGCAATGCGATCTATTTCAGACTTTTTAAATGAAATTAAAAATACATTTTTCAAAATTGACGCAGCCTAGAGACACCAAAGGAGGTAATGGTGCGCTGCCAACCTGAAGCCAGGATGTCAGGCCTCGAGCAAAAGTAACTTTACCGGCTACGTTATCTTCCAAACCAGAACACGTCATGACGTTATGGCGGCAGGAATAGGTAAGGCGGAGGTATCCATCCGGATCAGTTGCTGCGAAACTCTACCACCTAGTCAGATGTCACGGTGCTAGTGACGGTAAGCCTATGCTCGCCTTTTACGAACTGCCTGGTAGAAACACCAACCAAACAACACGCTATACTTGACGGATAAGGTTAAAAATGGAATTGTAGGGGAAAATATCTTCATTTTTTTTTGTAAATCGAATATTATAACTTTGCAGAAAGAAAGTCAATGACTTGTGTTAGTTTTATCCAAATAAAAACAATAGAATTATGATTTTCTTGACCCTTCATTAGTCTGACAGATGCCAAAAAGAGAATAAATAGCGTACTAAAGTTCCATAAGTGGCAGCACTGGGACGTGACAGCTATTTCCAACTTATAGATAATAGACGCTGACAGACCAACTCATGTTGACCCCCCAGAAGTTTGTTTTTTGGAAACGTGACTTATTTTCGACATCACAATGTTATGAGTCTATTTCAGTCAAATATCCGTTTTATTTACGACTTTTATTTAATTTAATCGCTTGTGTGGTCTAGCGGTTCAGGCGTTAGACTTGACTGCATGAGGTCCCGGGTTCGAATCCCGGGTCGGGCAACAAAAAGAAAATTTTGGGTTTTCTAATTTTCTAATAAAAAAATGTTGCTCGGGATTGGATATGTGCCCGGTTTGCGATAGGCTTGCCACCTATCACATTGTGGGACTTAGTATCTTCGGCTAGTCGTGGGTGCTCTGGTTGTGCTTCTGCCTACCTCTTCGGGGATATAGGCATGAAGTCGGACCTTTTTTATCACGGTCATTACAAAACGTTTACTTACGTTTAGATTTATCATTACTGAATTTCAAGTAGTTCATAAGTAAATGAAATGTGTGCATGTACTAGCGTACACTCGTAAGAAGTGAAGAAGTGAAACTTCTTTATGACGTTATTTTTCAAAAAATAATTTACTATATACAACTTTACAGAAATTGGTAAAATAAAGTTTATTGCCAGTCCCTACTCCGCTGGAGAAAGTATACTTCGAATCACGCGTGGTAGGGATAAGAACAAAGATGGCGCCGGTAAAATGTGACGCGTAACGAAAAAATGTTACACTAAATTTTTTTCCAGCCCCGATTAGGAAGTTTCACTTCAAAAACATTCCCTACCCCGTTCATGTACATGTTTACTCTTGGTTTATCTAATACATTCTTCAACAACATTCGCATCGTTTCTTGCGTGTACGGATGCGAATGGTAAAATATATGCGAATATTCACAAAAGCGAATATTCGTTACATCACTAAATGTAGATCAAATGCTTTTCTACCAACAGACCGTAAGATGCGAAAGTTTAAACATAAGTTAAGCAACCTAAATTTAATGGATTCCTTAACCTCTAAATTGGAACATAACATCTTTGGTGTCATGGACAGAGTGATTTTTTTTGGGAAATGCATTTCTTTATTTTACTTGACTTTATTAAAGAGATTCTCCGTGTTGGTCCGGGCTCCTTTGTAGTATAGACCATCTGCCTTCCTGTGCCAGGTAGCTCGTAAAAAGCGAGCATAGGCTAGCCGTCACTAAAACCGTCACATCTGACTAGGTGGTAGAGTTTCGCAGCGACTCACCCGGATTGGTACCACCGCCTTACCTATTCCTGCCGCCATAACGTCATGAAGTGTTCCGGTTCGGAGGTTAAGGTAGCTGGTTTACTTACTTCTGCTCGAGGCGTAACATCCCGGCCTCTGGTTGGCAACGTACCATTACCACCTTTGGTGTCTCTAGGCGGCGGGAATTTCTTACCATCAGGAAATCCGTCTGCTTGTTTGCCTTCCAAAGGCATAAAAAAAACCTTTAAAAAGACTTTTCAAAGATTTAAAGTTAATTTTAATTTATTCTCTTGGGTGAAGGACCAAGATAAACTGGTTGTTAAAAGATGTTCCGTATCTTATACTTCAATCAGCTTTATGGAGACAAGGCCCAATTATCAGCATGTTAGTCTTTGGATACAACTATCTCATTAACGAAATAGTAGCAGCGATTAGGGGCGTTATGCTCTATTATTATCATCTTCTTTCCTTTTTTGAGGGGTATCGATAAACTACTAACTGAAAAGATGATACTTGTCTTTCTTTCTTTTAAATCTAGTTTAAAAGTAGTTTTTTTTAAACATTTCAAGGTTTTTTAATGTTCAAATGTAAACAAGGAAACAGACGAGTTATGACTTATGATACAACGTACAGTAGTACTATTAAAATTATGCGCTTCGACTATATTCGTCAAGCTTCGTAAATCCGAAGTTATTTTAAAGATACATCTATATTAGAGTTGTTATTATACAATTAACCATTTAGATTAGGTCAGCCAATTTAAAAATAAAAGTATAAGGCGTAATAAGAGTAAAAAGTGTAGAGCCGAAGCGCATAATTTAAATAGTAGTACTGCACGATGTTTACACAATTTGATTGCCTGACACAAAGCAAAAAATCGCGTTACAATTGCAGATTGCTAATTTTTATATGTTGTTTGGTGTCCTTCATAACATACTCGTGGTCTACAGACATCAAAGACGGTAATGGTTTATTCCTTATCATACGTTGGGATGTCATGCGGTTTACCAGTTACCCCAAATCTCCAAACCCAAACTTTCTTGACTTAAACATCTGTAGTCTAGCGATCCATGTGTTGTACTCGACTTCTTGGGTTCGATTCCCGGGTCGGGCAACAAAAAGAAAATTTGGTTTTTCCAATTTTCTAAACAAAATGTTGCTAGGGATTGGATGTGTTCCCCGTTGGTGACAGGCTTGAAACTTATCACATTGAGGGACTTAGTGTCTTCGGCTAGTCGTGGATGCTCTGGTTGTGTCTTTGCCTTCGGGGATATGGGCGTGAAGATACTTACTTGCTTAAGTAATAGTATAGACCCATAGACCATATACCGCTGGAGTAAAAAAATACTGTGTATAACATGTACAGCTTACACGTCCTGCTAAACATTTATTATTATCATACATGTATTTGGTTGATTTGAAAGTTTTTGTCTTCATCATCTCCCTCTATGATGACATTGCGTCAAAAGTTATAGCATTACTACAGGTGTTACTTACAGATCTGGCTCAACATCAGTATAATGTCCATCTGCATCCACTAGCCCTACTCGGATGGTAGGTAAGGTTTCGTCCTCATCATCTTCCACTTCCCCTCTTGCTTCTCGTGCTTCCCTCTCTGCCAACGCTCGAGCTGCTATCACCTGCGCCGTCACAATATTTTATTATTTTCAAATTTATATTTACACTAGCTGTTGCCCGCGTGGTTAATGGTCCTATACAAACTTTTTCGGGATAAAAACTATCCTTTGTCTTAATTCAAGTTATGTGTGTGCTAAATTTCAAGAAAATCGATTAAACAGTTTTTTGCGTGAAGAAGCAACAAACAAACGGACAAACTTTAGCATTTGTAAGAATAATAGGATTAGCTTTTTTACCGTTTGTGCTGAAAAGTTACGATTTTCATTTGTTTTTCTCCATTTATAGAATATTTAGGAAAAAAGGATTTTTTGAAAAGGCCTTTTAAAGATGAATCTTCAATTATTATTTTATCAAATTTTGTAGAAATCGGTCTAGCAGTTATGGCCTGAAACCGTAACAGATAGACAGAGAGACAGAATTTGGAATTTAATAGGAATTCTTTATGCAATGGGTATAGAGTTTGAGGAAAAAATCTCTAAGTAAAATGACTACTTGCTATACATCAACTTACCTGCAGCCTTCTTTGTGCTTGAGGAGTTATTTCTACCACTCTGGACCATCTTCTTGATTTCCTCTCGTACTGCCATTTATCGCTGAGGGCGCATTGTTCATCATCAGAATCGTTCTAAAACAAGAAAATATCATTTAAAAAAACTGAGCTGCTATAGATAAAAAGTAACAGCATTTCCTATGTAGTTCGGTGATCACTTCCACATCAATGAGAAGTTGTTATACAAATATCAAAGCATTTTATTAATAATAGTGGTCGCCCGTTGGTCGAAATTCGACCATAATCAATTGTAAAATCTTGTTGATAAGAACGCCATCTTTCTCAATACCAACTACTTTGTTTCCAAACTTTTTAGTGCGACATCTGTGATCTTTTATCGTTATCATTAATATATTTGTTTGTGTGTGTCAAATGCATGGCAGTGTGGGTAATGTATTTATTGATTAAATTTACTTCACAAGCATTATTATTGAAAAATATTAGCGTACTGTATTTCTCCTACACATAAGCTATAAGAGTGCCAAATTTTATGCTCCTGCGTCCGCAGTTTTAGCAAGAAATTTGATTGATTCCTATCATCTTCACTTCCAAGTATTGGTTCATATCCGTTGAGTAAAATATTTTTTTTAATTTATTCTCTGACTTAACACATAATACAATATTAAGTTGAAGAAGCATTTAAAAACCATAAAGGTTTGTAAAAACAGTTGCTACCTTATATCGTAATCCTCATGTCCCTCTTTGCCTGGCAACTTGTAAGAGGCAAGAATGGGTTAAAACATAAGTTATTACCAAAAAGACTTCTGGTGTTAGAGTGCTGCGCAGCAACGCGTGCGGGTCCACCATTTTATGTACTCCTGTCGCCATAATGACAATGCAATATTCCGGTCCGGAAGCTAGGGTTGCCAGGAAACTTGCAAATGAGGCGTTAGACCCTAGCCACAGTATAGCGACACACCTATTACATCTATGGTGTTTATATGACAACTTATCTCTTACCATCAGGAAAACCGTATGCTTGTTCGCTGACCTCTCACATAAAAATCCCTACCGGGCAAGCTGCTGCACAGCACTTTTCTATGAGTAATCCCTTTGATAATAACTCATTTAACCTATGCTTAAGGTATTTTTATTTTAGGCCCTGTGCTTGGGTTAAATTTCTATAAGTTTTAAAATAAAAAAAAATCCCCGCAGACAGGATTTGAACCTGCTCTACCTTTCGTCTCAAGCTTACGAATGCTCTTACCATTTGAGCTACTGAGGATTCAAATCTCTTGGGGAAATTTTTAATTCCTTTCTTATTTGTTAACGCGAGTAGTTGTGTCGAAATTGGCGTCCACCATGGAACTTGAATCCTCAGTAGCTCAAATGTTTGGAGCATTCGTCGGCTTAAGACGAAAGGTTACTTGTTCAAATCCAGTGGGGGGCGAAATTTTTTTCTTCAAAGTTATAGAAATTTAACCTACAAAGTTATAGAAATTTAACCTATGCTCGCCTCTCAAACGCTGCCTGACAGGAAGGCAGGATATTCAATCCAGGACAAAACAAACTGTGTTTAAAATATCACAACCTTTTTAGTGGTTAGGAAGATCCAAATGACCAAAAACCGAATAATAGGAAAGCTTTTCAAACAAAAGCAGCTACAAGTGAACGGCTGCGTCAGTGACTGAACAAAATGAATTTATCTCTCCATCATTGTGATCCTCTGATCCTTAATGAATCCATTTCACTACACGCAAACAAAATTTAATAGGATTTACGTTAACAAGTTCATTCAGAAGCAATGAACGTTCTCCGGGAATAGCGTTAACCGACACATTAAACGATGTGGATGTTTAAGCTACGTTATGGTAATTGGTAGAGCCGGGCCTTTCAAAATTGTAATAGACTGGTCGAAATATAAAAAAAATAAACAATGTGGATATTTAAACTACTTATGTTAATTGGTGGAGCTGGGCCTTTCGAAATTGTAATAGGCTGGTCGAAATATAAAAAAATAAACGTTGTGGATATTTAAACTAAGTTATATTGCTTGGTAGAGCTGAGCCTTTCGAAATTGTAATAGACTGGTCGAAATATAAAAAAATGTGTTCGTGTAATAGCGTACACTTGTAAGAAGTGAAGAAGTGAAACTTCTTTATGACGTTATTTTTCAAAAAAATAATTTACTATATGCAACTTTACAGAAATTGGTTAAATAAAGTTTATTGCCAATCCCTACTCCGCTGGAGAAAGTATACTTCGAATCGCGCGTGGTAGGGATAAGAACAAAGATGGCGCGTAACGGAAAAATGTGACGCGTAACGAAAAAAATGTTACACAAAATTTTTTTCAACCCCCATAAAGAAGTTTCACTTCAAAAATATACGTTGTGGATATTTTAACTAAGTTATATTGCTTGGTAGAGCTGAGCCTTTCGAAATTGTAATAGACCGGTCGAAATATAAAAATATAAAAGATGTGGATATTTAAACTACGTTATGTTACTTGGTAGAGCTGGGCCTTTCGAAATTGTAATAGACTGGTCGAAATATAAAAAAATAAACGATGTGGATATTTAAACTACGTTATGTTACTTGGTAGAGTTGGGCGTTTCGAAATTGTAATATACTGGTCGAAATATAAAAATAAAATTAGTATAATGGACGAGTAGTAGAGAAAGATAAAACTAAAATATTTAAAAACATATAGGGTGTATTATAGTACTTCAGCGCAGTCCTCGCATTTGTCGTGTCCCGTGCCTATATATTTACATCTATGTGTATAATCCAAAAAATAAAAATATAATGAAAAATAAAAAAAGATCTCTGATTGCTGTTGGAGAAAAATGTAAAAATATAAAATAAGAAAAGCAAGCATATAACCTCTTTATTTGAAGTCGGTTAAAAATATATACTTCGTATTGGGAACCTTCTATATTGTTTTGTTTGTTTAAAAGAGTACTTTATGAGATTAGACAGCGAGAAGACACGGCTCTCTTGACGGTAAGAGCCGGGGTGCCAAGCTTAATTTGCAAGTTCACAGGCTACCCTCCTTTCCAAACCGGAAAATAACTATGATAGCATGAGTAGGTACGGGGTGGATCCTTAATCGGAAAAAGCACTATATTCGCTTAGACTCGCTTTAGACATTAAAATAACTAAAACTAAACTATACGCTCGCTGACCGCATTCTTAACAGTTAGATCCGAGAAAGAGTGAGTCTGAAAGAAAGTGTTGGTGTTAAAATGAAAAAGGGCATGCTCCGCTAGCTTATGTGGAAAGATGACAGATGAAAGATTGACAAAGCAGATATACAATGCGAATGTGGATGGATGTAGGTACCTGGCAAGACCAAGGTTGACATTCCATGATCAGATCACTCGGATATTATCCGATGGTAGTGTAAAGAGTTTCTGAAACCGGCGTGTTTGAATGAAAATAATGTGGAAGCCAGTCAGGTTTGTCAGGATCTCTGCCTACCCTGTAAGGGACTTGACGTGAAGATATGTATGTAAAACTATACTAATATTATACTTAAATATGTTTTTAGCAATATTTATAGCGTTCTACTCTTAAATGAATACATTTTATTCACAAAAGCCATAATAGGATTTCCGTTAACAAGTTCATTCAGAAGCAATCAGTGTTCCCTAAGAGCCGCGTTAACTGACGCATTAAACTGTTGGGTATTCTAACCACGTCTTTGTTAGAGTCCGGAATGTTGCCGGTAGTTGTATCTACTTTTTGTTTTAAGATAGCTAATAAAATAAATAAGCACTGATCTCGACTCCTGTATACAATGTAATCACATATAAAGCTTGATGAACCGAAATGTGCGGATATCGATAACACGTACCCAAAAATACAGACATTTTAATGTTTTTGAAGTGAAAAATTAATTAGCGGCGTTGCACAGTTTTTTTGGAATGGGTAAAAACTTCTAAACTCGCGTCAGATCGAAAATTCATAAGACGGCGCAGGGCGCTTGCGTGTTGTGTTGTCATGTTTGTGTACGATAGCGCAATAAACGAATATTGTAATTCTACCACATAAATTATATAGTACTTTCATACTGATAATTAAAGTTTGTGCAAAATTGTTTCCTAACTATACCAAAATATCGAAAATGCACAACGTTAATATTTAAATTTTCACTTCTGCTGGCACTCCGGGAGCGCAACCCTTCGTTTCTTTTGTTTTCTACTGTATTTATGTTTTTTAAAGTATTTTTTAAAACTATTAATAAAATAATATTTTCAATATCAGAAATTTCTGATGTGCTTTAAAGTTTTTTAATTGGTTGCTCTGTAACTTTAAAATTAGGTGTTTGAGGTACATTTATTTACATATTTTAGTAACGTTCATCATTATTTTTTTTTGTCCATAATTATTTTTCTACTATCTTATTTTGTCAGGAGATGGTTCTGAAGAAAATAAAACGGGAAAATTACAGAGAAAGTGGGGAAAACGATACCTTATTATTTTTCGATGTAAAAGAAATTTGCCAATTTGGTTGGTTCTTCTATAAAACAAAGCTAAGCTTTGTGGTGTTTTTTATAGGTAATAAATAAATGCATACAAATAAATCCCTGATTGTCAAATATAATCGCCTTCTGACCACATAATTATAAATTAAAAAAATAATTGCTTAATGAGCCACATTGTAGAGTTTGAATAGCACATGTAGCTTGTCATTCTAACAAATTAGAGTGTACAAAAAAAGACGACGTAACATTGCTACCTATTAGACCATTCGATTCATACCATTCATCTCCCTTCAACAAGGTTATGGGGACCCGAAGCTATAGAGGATTCTTTTAAATCATCACTCACTCTCTGCCTAAATTTTAAAATGACTTTTTAAGAATAATCATTTAATTTATCTTTTTCTCCGTCTCTGTTTTAAGAGTTTTTTTACGGTATTAGAAGGCAAACAAGCAGACGAATTTCCTGATGGTAAGAAATTCACGCCACCTAGAGACACCAGAGGTAGTAATGGTGCGTTGCCAACCTGAGGCTGGGATGTTAGCCTTTGAGCAAAAGTAAGTTTACCAGCTACCTTATCCTCGTCAACGGAATACATCAACGGCAAGCACTGACGTTATGGCGACAGGAATAGGTAAGGCGGTGGTACCAATCTGGGCAAGTCGCTGCGAAACTCTACCACCTAGTCAGATGTCACGGTATTGGTGACGGTAAGCCTGTGTTCGCCTTTTACGAGCTGCCTGGCAGAAAGGCAGATGGTCTATTCTGCAAAGGAGCCCGGACCAACACGTGTAAAATGTTTGTAATGTTTGTATTGTGACGCCTTTGCAACGTTGCCATTATTATTTTCACTCTTTCTTATCTCATTGTTCTTTCGGCAATATATCACAGTACCCGTATTTAGTATTAACCCGTGTTGGTCCGGGCTCCTTTGTAGAATAGACCATCTGCCTTCCTGTGCCAGGCAGCTCGTAAAAGGTGAGCATAGGCTTCCCGTTACTAGCGCCGTGACATCTGAGTAGGTGGTAGAGTTTCGCAGCGACTCACCCGGATTGGTACCACCACCTTACCTATTCCTGCCGCCATAACGTCATGACGTGTTCCGGTTCGGACGTTAAGGTAGTCGGTAAACTTACTTTTGCTCGAGGCCTAACATCCCGGCCTCTGGTTGGCAACGCACTATTACAACCTTTGGTGTCTCTAGGCGGCGGAAATTTCTTACCATCAGGAAATCCGTCTGCTTGGTTGCCTTCCAATGTCATAAAAAAAGTACGTCTTTTTGACCGCATGATAATTCTTTAAGTATGCTTTTTCTGGCATACCCAAAACTGCATCAAGTTGGGTTATGCAAAGACATATGAAAAGCCAATCTAATTTAAAATTCCATTATACATTATAATGCGTTTGGAATATATTTGTATGCTATAGAACATTTTATTTATGGTATAAGTCTATAGTGAAATTAAGACGAGATAAATAGTGTATTTATTTTGTTTAAATAACTTTCTTTACTTCTATACTGTAAGCTATTATTGTTATGCAAACCAAAATGAAACTCTCCCAAAATGAAAAGAAAATCTCGAAATGAAAGTCGCCTCGGTGGTCTAGCGGTTCAGGTGTTGGACTTGACTGCATGAGATCCCGCGTTCGAATCCTGGGTCGAAACTTTTTAATAAAAAAAAAACGTGTTCGGGATTTGATATGTACCCGGTTGGCGATAGGCTTGCCACCTATCACATTGTGGGACTTAGTGTCTTCGGCTATTCGTGAGTGCTCTGGTTGTGCTTTTGACTACCTCTTCGGGGATATGGGTGTGAAGATACTTTATATTTTAAAATGAAACTCGTACTAAGAGTCGACAACTTTTATTAAAAAAATTTAAGCTGGTATATAAAGCAGTTAGTACTTGGATGTTACATATGTATAACAGATCTTTTTCAACCGACTTTCTAAAAAAGAAGATTCTCAATTCAACTGTATATATTTTTGTGTTATCAAAAGGAAACTTCTAAGATTTTTTTTTAAATTTTGTCATTTTTAAATGCTCACTGCATTCGTCAGTTTTGAAGCTTTTTTTCTGGCTTTATACACCACCCACGTCTTTTTTTTGGAAATATGACTCAGGGTAAACTGGTAGAAAATGCTTACTGGTATTAAGTTGAAAGTTCACCTTTGTACATATGTTTTAATGCTATAAAGATTAAAAATAAATGAGGGAAACATCACTAAAGTAATTATAAATTTGTAAAAATATTTTACGATAGTTTACAGTAACTTCTTTTTAACATTTTTTTAATAATTGTCTGTATGTGTTTCAAAAAATATTAAATAAATGTTCATGGCTTTATTTAAAAAATTGTGTGTGTACTTATGTACACGCGTTAGAAGTTATACTTCTTCGGCGTAATAAGATAAAAATCTTTTTAAAATTTTTATCTTTTGCCTTATTTTACATTGACAAAATGACACTAACCATAGAAAAAAAGGTATTTAATACATTAAAAGTTTTATTATAATGCATTAATTTAGTTAAATAAAGTTTATTTAATATTTAAGGTACCTTTTTTTGAAAAACTTAAATGTTATCTATAGCTGACTTCATCATGTCGGTTTTTTGTGACGATATGGGCGCCCATCGTAAAAATTTACCCTCATAATTTTTTCCTAACGCGCCAAAAGAAGTATAACTTCAAAAAAACGAAATTAATTAAAAAAATATTATCCGAAGGTGTCGTCAATAGTAGTAAGAAGATGTCTCGGGAAATGTTTAGTGTAATAAAACTATTGGAGTGAGCTTCTGGGACGCTTAAAGTCAAAACCGTTTCATTAGAAGTTTTGCGTTTGCCGATTTATCTGTGTTTATTTTTATTCCTTCACATACGAAAAAGTCTAATCACGAACAACGATGACAGAAATTTATGAAAGATGGAAGATGAGACGACGGCTTGTTAAGACTTCTTCACTCACATGCCACTACACACTGTCATTGCCATTTGTTTCACATACGGGTTGTCCTAGCATGAAGTTTTCTCGTTGCCGATTCGAAATTTATAACTGAAGGATCGAAATCTAAAAAAAATGCATATACTTGACAATCTTCGTCTAAAGTTTTGTTTTGTATTTATTTAAACTGTTTTGTAAACCATATTAACATTATTTGTTGTATAAAAGACGAGACATAAATAATAACAAAAGACAAAGCATATTCAAAATTCTCTTCCAGACAACCTTTGAGCAAACAGGAAAAAACTAAAATCATGCATGGTGCGTAAAAAAACGTGAATACATTACTACGAGTATATCAACATATTACCGATATCTTGTACCCAAATTTTAGGCTATGTCTACAAGTCAACCAGATACTCTAAAGTTGAGCACGGAACACAACAGTGGTGAGGACTAATGCTATGGCATCATAAATACATGAGTGGTTAATACCTACCACCTATTACTGTATACCATAATGGGGTCGGATACCAACAAATCCTATAAAAATTAAGGTCTCCCGAAAGTGAATTTGGTACTCAATTTAAGTTCATTTATATTCACGTTACAAACGCTTTGACTTATCGATTCGAAAGCGATTAAAACTTGTGATAGTGACACAGAGCGCAATTCTGAGATCCGACAGGTTTAATTAAAATTTTCTAAGCGGTTCGTTCCCACATCCTTACAGACTTTACGGTTTCATTGTTAACGAAAAGCAAACGTTTCTGACTTGAAAATGATAACCTTTCATTCTTTGCCGCGAGTTAAAATTAACTAAGCTTCAAGTTAACGCTTGAACAAATTGCGAAGTTTGCAATGAACTAGATGGGAAATTTATAACTTGTGACAAATATAAATTACATTTCGTGTTTCAAAAACTTAGTAAAACTTTTCAAAACTTTAGACTCAACAAACGAGTCTTTGGTTATTATTATATTAAGATTTATAAAACTTACACTCAAAATAAAAAAACGTACACGTCCGAGAAAATTAACCTTTGAATGACATATACAAAGTACTTTCCAGATACAAAGAGTATTTTCTTCCATAATTTAGACTCTCTTTGCGTTAATAAGTTAACTTTAAGGTAGTGCTTAGTTATTTTTTTATGTTATATGTTTATGTTTATTGAATACCATAATAATGTCCGCCTAACTACTCCTGAGGCTCGTGAGGCTCGGGTTCGTTTCCCGACGGGGCAGGCATTTGTCTGATGAACATTTAGATGTCTGCATTTCCAGGACTTGGTGATTATTAAATCTATTTTGGTACCTTTTCATTTTAAGTATTTCTATGTGTTAGAATTGTTGACCAAACCCATAACTTGCTTACTTTGTAGTTAGATTCAATTTGTGTAACTGTGTGTGTAATTTATTTATATGTAGTAGATTACTAAAATATGATTAAGTTTTAATTTTTAGGTTTTTTAATGATAGGCCGTAGTCTTTTGTAAATAACGTAAGCCTACAGGCTATAAAGCTACAAAACAAATTTATTTTACATATCTAATTTTGAATATTATAACAGTGAGGAGCTTATCAAATTCATCTGACATAAACTACGTAGTACATTAAAACTCAGATAATAACACTATCTTTAAAATTTAAATTAGAATTTATGGTTCATAATTTTCGTTTCGTCAATTTTGGAAATATCTCGTCTTCACCTTAAATCTTTAGCATGCATTTTTGAATGAATTATGCTAAATTTGTAAAAAACAGAAAATATAAATAACAGTGTTTATAAAACTAGATGCTTCGTCAGCAAATAGATTTTCTTATTTCCATCATCTATCACAATACACACACACGTTTGTTTTTTTTCCACTATACATAAAGTATAGAGGAAAAGTATATGCGTTTACCCCAAAAACGCGTGTATACAATGGAATTGTACCAAGTGTCGAAAATAACAAGCATAGATACTTTCTTATAGTCCTTTGGGGCTTGATTTTTAAAATAGAAGCTTATGTTAAAACTTATGTTATGTTAATGTTAAACTTATGTTTTGTTGTATGGTATTTGAAAGAGACGTAGCCGGAGCGGAAGTAAGTGTTTTGGTTGATGATGTAGTGCTGGAACAAGTGAATGAAATTGTATATCTTGGTATATATATGGTAATATATGTATAACTTTATTTAATACCATAATAATGTCCGCCTTACTACTCCGACCAACTGTGAGGCTCGGGTTCGATGCCTGACGGGGCAGGCATTTGTCTGATGAACATTTAGATGTCTGCATTTCCAGGACTTGGTGATTATTAAATCTATTTTGGTACCTTTTTATTTTAAGTATTTCTTTGTGTTAGAATTGTTGACCAAACCCATAACTTGCTTACTTTGTAGTTAGATTCAATTTGTGTAACTGTGTGTGTGATTTATTTATATGTAGTAGATTACTAAAATATGATTAAGTTTTAATTTTTAGGTTTTTTAATGATAAGCCGTATTCTTTTGTAAATAAAAAAAATAAAAAATAAAATTCGTTTATTATCAGGTTACATAGACCCATAAAAATATTAATTAAAATTTCATATATGTTAACAAACAAACACATAATATTATTATAATGACACACTATAAATAAATAGTTAATTAATAATTGATTCAAATTGCTTTGTAATACAATAGCTGATTTTAAAAATGTCAAACAAATAATACAATGTCAAAATAATTTAAAATGGAATTCAAGTACAAACAATAAAAAAAAGATAAAATAATAATAATAAAAAGGAATGCAATAATATTTAAACTGATGAAATTACATAATAATTGAGATAGACTGTCTTCCTATCCGACATTTCTCGCGACTTGTCTACTACAACAATGCCTGATAAAAGGACAGTCAAATAAAAAAAGGAAAATAACGTAAGCCTACAAGCTATAAAGCTACAAAACAAATTTATTTTACATATCTAATTTTGAATATTATAACAGTGAGGAGCTTATCAAATTCATCTCACATAAACTACAAAGATAATAACTTTAGAGTATATTTAAACCCAGATAATAACACTATCTTCAAAATTTGAATAAGGATTTATGGTTTATTTATGTATGGTTAAGAATTTTGGGAATATCTCGTCTTCATCTCGAATTTTAGCATGCATTTTTGAATGAATTATGCTTAATTTGTAAACAAAACAGAAAATATTAATAACATAGAGTGTTTATAAAACTAGCTATTTCGTCAGCAAATACATTTTCATATTATTTTCGTCCTCTATCATAGTAAGTGTATATATTTATTGAGGTAAATGCTTGTACCTTTTCACTCTACTTTATGTGTACCTAAAAAAGTGAGTATAATATGATAGAGGATGAAAATATGGAAATCTATTTAATTAATAAATATCTATTTAAAAATAAATTAATTTACACATAAAATATAGAAGAAAATGCAAGCGTTTACCTCAAAAAAGTATGTGTACAATGGAATTCCACCAAGTGCCGACGATAGCAAGTATGTATACTTTCTTCTAGTTCTTTGGGGCTTGATTTTTAAAATAGAAGCTTATGTTAAAACTTGGGTATAGAATTCTTATCAAAATCACCACGGCTTCAACGGTTCAATCAATACGGCTTAACCGTAAATTTATACGTAAATTAGGAAATAACTAATTACCGTCTAGGATATTTAGGATTTTTTTTAATACCAGTGAATCCGTTTGATTGTAAACTCTTTTTTTTATGATAA
This sequence comes from Calephelis nemesis, assembly GCA_002245505.1. Taxonomy (NCBI): domain Eukaryota; kingdom Metazoa; phylum Arthropoda; class Insecta; order Lepidoptera; family Riodinidae; genus Calephelis; species Calephelis nemesis. Next base: position 67,510 of record NJDD01000399.1, read on the forward strand.
TGGAAGGTA
>NJDD01000399.1:67945-89033 GCA_002245505.1 Calephelis nemesis
TTTTGGTATGCCAATTTTTGCATTTAGGTCGCCCATCAGTAAGAAATCTTTGTGTGCTAGTTCTATTGCCTTATTTACTGTAAAATAAAATGATGTTAGGCGCCTCGAGCAAAAGTAAGTTTATCGACTACCTTACCCTCCGAACCGGAACACGTCAACGGCAAGCATTGGACATTAGGGCGGCAGGAATAGATAAGACGGTGGTACCAATCCGGGCGAAACTCTACCACCTAATGTAATGTCACGGGGTTAGTGACGGTAAGCCTATGCTCGCCTTTTACAAAGAAGGCAGATGGTCTATTCTGCAAAGTAGCCCGGCCAAGACTGTGAAATCTTATTAAAAACGTTTTAAATTTGTGAATACCTTCAGTGGGAAACGCTCTTCGAAATTGCTTAGAAATGTAAATCTACATCCAGTGAAATGTAAATTTTAAAATAGAAAATTGCAACTTTGCAATTACGATGGAAAGTTGACAAGATATAAAAGCGTGCTCATTGCAATAAAAACTTCTGGATAAAAGTGAATGTATGCAAATAGATATCCATTCAAACGGAGAGCAAGATCGTTTCTATTTCATCTATTGATTTCACTTGATTCGATTAGGGCGGGTGCTGCGTTTACACAGTGACATTTGAAGTAACATGAACATAATATTCTCGCGACAGTGGAATTTTGTGGGAGGACACAGTGAGCAAATATGGCTCAACTCAAACTCACATTTTAACAAAGATTCGGGTTGTTTCTACTTTATGGGTTTCACTTATTTGATTAGGGTGGATATATTTACATGATCATACTTAAAATAATGTGATCTTAAAAAATATCACGTTCGACACTACAGCTGAAGTAGAGATAGCAAAAAGTAACAATGTGGTACTTATTTACACACATACGAAATTCATAAATAACTGCATGACTTTTAAGTGGTTAAATTATAGAAGACTACAGAATTTTCTTTTAAGTTTCTTAATATATGTAAATGGATACATTTAAAAGAAAAATGTCAACATGAACCGCTAAAAGTAAATTCGATAGTTGCGCTAAATTTGGTAATCTCTTTTTATATTAAAGATTCGAATGTAAGTTTGTTTCTAACGCTTGAACGACAAAACTGTTCAACCAATCATCATGAAATTTGTACAAATTTTTTTGTTGTTATTAAAAGTAACCTATGATACTTCTTAATGACTTAAATGCGAGCAAAGCCGAAGGTTATTTTCGTTATACGTGACTTATAGATATATAGTTGGTCATATAAAATAGTTTAGATTATGATATAAACAAGTTGCCACTAGACTACAAGGGCTATGTTTTGTTAGTATTTATTTAATATGCAAATAAGTGCATGGGAAATAACGTTCAAATACGACCATACCCGTGGATAACAGACAGAAACAAAGAAAGGCTGTCGTTTGTTATAATTCTCAAACACTCTTATATAATAATGGGATAAATATACACAAAGCCGGTCTTACTGTTACACAGCGATCTTTGTTAATCTTAGGGTTAAGGAGATATTTATATACGACACAAAGGGAAAAGTTTTAATGCAAGTAACTGGCTTTAAGTGAACGCGCCACAATGATATTGATAAAATATTATCCTTAACATAGAGTTACTCGTAAAACCCGTGGAATTATCATTAACGTGTTCGTTTGTAAATAAAATGAGCATATTTTGTTGCAGTAAAATGACTGTAATTTTGTTTTTATATATGTATGAAAAACACTTACGCAGTTGTTTGTGGTCTGGGTGATTATTAAATGTATTCTGGTATTTATTTAAGTATTTCCGTGTATTAGAATAGTCGGCAAACATCCACACAAGCATATAATTTGCTTACTTTGGGGTTAGATTCAATTTGTGTAACTTTTCCAGTGGTATTTTATTTTTTTACTTTGTAAAACGGAGTTAATTTTCAATTCAAGTATAACATTTTGGATGTTAGATGACGCATAACTTTCTACATTGTAGTCCGTTTGTGACATTTTTTGTTATATAGAATACACCTACACCCAAAGTTAATTCCCGTAAATATCCATGGGCAAGTTACACTAATTGAATCTAACCTCAAAGTAAGCAAATAATAAGCTTGTGTTATGGTGTTATAGTCAACAATACTAATGCATAGAATGAATTTAATAAACAGCCAGACCCAAAAATCAAAACATCTAAAACAAAAAGAAACAAAACCTATGTCAATCAGGCCATAATATTTATGTGTATATAAAAAATGACGTCAAAGTATTAATAAAACAAATTCTGCAAAAACGGAGTTACACATAGCACTGAACAAAATCGAAACATTTTTTTTTCTTATGTTATAGGAAGGCAAGAGACAGAGAGTCTCTAGGCGGCGTGAATTTCTTACCATCAGGAAATCCGTCTGCTTGTTTGCCTTCCAATGTTATAAAAAAAATTAAATGGGAAATCTAAAATGCTTGAAGTTTTTTTCTATCTCGTCCGCCAGTATACACCCAACACTATATGTATACACTCAAGGATACACCCCAACCGATAAATCATTTCACAAATTTCTAAAAAATATTGTGACAGGATTTAATTCCGTTTGAGGCTGATGATGTGATTTGAGCTACTAAGTTGCTGAAATTAATACATGTAAATACTTACCGATCCTTTGTGATGATGGTGTTCTAGCTTCATACTTGCGCATCTGTTCAAAGCTGTTAGCCGCCTGAAGAGAGACTGTAAGGAATCTGCATCCAAGAACGGATGATCGTTTTGTACACCAGACACGTCGATTGGAAACTGAAGGTCTGAAACAAAATTAAACAATTTTAAATTCGTACACGGTTATTGTGAAAAAATTACAAAATTATTAACTGACCCGGCAGACGTTGTTTTGTTATATTTTTAAAGTGGTTTTAGTACAAAAAATTTTGGGGTGAGTCACGCTCATCACCTAGGGGTATGAAAAATAGATGTTGGCCGATTCTCAGACCTACTCAATATGCTAACAATATTTCATGAGAATCGATCAAGCCGTTTCGGAGGAGTTTGTCCATAGGGTCGAGAGCTAGTAGCTAGCACATAAGGCATAACATTCCAGCCACATCTTTAACATTAAATTCCATTTCCAAATAACATTCCAGGATGCATTTATGACATCTATTGTATCTACAGATCACGCTTATCTCTACTCATCAGGAGAGTCCGCTGCATTATCCCTTAAAAATAAGTTATCACTTCTGGATTATCGAAAAGTATAATCTCCAATGTCACATAGGAAATTTCTGTCAGCAATATACAAAGGTTGCACACACGTTTAAGCCAGTTTAGGATGAAAGCGGGACCGCTGGGGCGTACCCTCTCAGTCCGTTGAGCACGAACTAAATTTATCCACAAAGAGCCAATAGACAAGTACACATGATAAGCTTTTGATTTTGTATATAGGATATTCTGATATTGCAACTTTTAGCCTTTTTAGCTGAAGAATATTTGGGAGCGTTTTTCAGGCATTTATTTTTAAAAACCATTTATGAGTATCACTTTTATCATCTTTGTTCGGATTTTAGCCATAGAAAATAAGGATCTGCCGCTTTAAATTACGACATATACCTTTTTAGAAAATTAAAGGAAGTGTAAAAAGAAAGAGAAGTAGTCCGAGACCCAGACTACATGTAAAGGGAACAAAGTAGGTGTCAAGTCATACTAGGAGAACAGGAAAATGGAGAAGATATTAAAATAGAGTTTACTTCACCGACAAAAGCAATAATCTAAAATATAAGAAAGGAAAAGATAACAGATTTCCTTTCCAGTCAAATAGAGTATCAGTTAGTTGTATGTAATGCCAAGAAATAGACGTGACCTTTAAAACCTAAAATATTAAATGTGCGTTGCCGATGTGTAAACTATGGGATGTGATAGTGGTTGGATCATTAACAATCTAGCCCTTCAGTCTACCAAACTTTACCTATTCCCTTCGTCAAAGTCTTTGTCGATTCAAGACCTTTGACGAAGGAAATAGGTGAAGTGGTTGTACCAGACCGGGAAAATGACCACAAACCTGAACCACATCATGGTTACGGGGTTGCAAGCACACACATATATTAATTCCAAGCAAATACATACAATCAGATATATAGTTTAAGAAATACAGACTTTTATTTTCCACAACATTCAGTGTGTTGGGTATCAACACAAGTTAAAACTCAGTTTCCGACGCGGCCTACATTCTCCGTGCAGTCTATTTCCTCTTCTGTCTAACTATGTTACCTACTGTTGCACGATTGGAGAGAAGACTTATCGATATGTTTTAAAAATACTATGTTTAACGATATTTAAAGTTAGAAGTTTAATGTGTATTTTCGGTTTATTAGAACGCATTTATACCGTAGGCGGATACAATATATAATATGTTCCTTTTTTATGATATTGGAAGGTAAACAAGCAGATAGATTACCTGATGGCAAGTAATTCACGTTACCTAGAGACACCAAAAGTGGTAATGGTGGATTGCCAAACTGGCCTCTTAAGTAAGTCTGCCTATCCTCCAAACCGGAACACGTCAACGGCAAGCATTGATGTTATGGCGACAGGAATAGGTAAGGTACCCCTGCCGCCATAACATTAGGTAAGTACCAATCTGGGCAAGTCGCCGCGAAACTCTACCATCTAGTAAGATGTCACGGTGTTAGTGACGGCAAGCCTATGATCGCCTTTTACGATCTACCTGGCAGGAAGGCAGATGGCCTATTCTGCAAAGGATTCCGGACCTACACGGGGAAAATTTCTTGTCTCAATTTGATTTTTTTGTAAAAACTTGACGAACTGAATATTAAACCTTTTCCTGTAACTAAAATTATTAGGATATTATACACAGGACTTGGCATCCTTAAAGATCGGAATTTTTCTTTTTCGAAGTCGTCAAAGACGCATTTTCTAATCATTGAACTTGGCTATTATTTGACATTTATGTTTTCGCTCGGGATAGGATACGCGCCCGGTTGGCGATAGGCTTGACTCCTATCACATTATGGGACTTAGTATCTTCGGCTAGTCGTGGATGCCCTGGTTGTGTCTCCCTATGCCTTCGGGGATATGGGCGTGAAGATACATTTTTTTTAATTCTTACCGCAAAGGTTATTGATAGCTAGAAATAAATTCCGGCTTTAGACACAAAATATGTTAGTGGTTCCAAATTGGGACATCAAGTCTCTTGGGCTAGTCCAGCTTCGGAATAAAGTCTGATATTGGTTAAAGAGTTGTTGCTACTACCTTTATTATAAAAATTATTAAAAGAACAATGGTCTTTTATGGTCTGGATCCGTAGAAAACCATAAACATGAATGAAGAACGGTTAATAGATCCTGATTTGATTGATAAATTGATCTTTGTTAAACCATGGATCATAAACTAATTCCATGCAAAATTTCGTCAAAATATGTTCGATAGTGTGAATATGAAAGCGTGACAGAGAGACTTTAATAATTATAATGTTAGTTTAAATTGCGTACACCAAACCCTAGAACAACAAAATATTAATTTAAACTTTAACAAAGCAAACGGCTAGCAGGTTAGTTAATTGAACCTGTCAAGAGGTGAGGTGGATAGTTAGACAGGGGAGGCACCGTCGGTAAGTTTATTTTATCGAGCATCGAATTTTTATTTTTTTATTTTTTTAGCACTTGCCCTGTGCGTGGGATAAATTTCTATAAATCTTAAAGAAAGAAAATTTTATTTAAGATTTATTTTATCGAGAACCAGCATGAGAAGGTTATCGTCAAAAAAAGGATTCACTACTTTATTATTATCATTACATTATTACACTACTATAGTTATTCGGTTAACAAAAATAGTGGCATGTTTAGTTCAGTCATGAAAATAAAATGCTGGCCAAAACAAAGCTTTAGGTGTGTAAATTAAAAGTAATAATAATAAACTCTTTATTGTACAACTAAATCATGAAGTTGTTACATTTTACATTGATAAAAACATATTTTATACAAAAAGCGGCTTTATCGCTTACAAGCGATCTTTTCCAAACTACCAACGTTTTAGATTTACGATTTATAACTATTTATAAATCGTAAATCTTATAAATAATTAATTTAGGAAGTAATCTAACATTTTAAAACAAAAGTGTTTAAATTATAAATAAAAGTTAAAACAAAAAAAAATTAAAATGTATGCACATTAAATAGGTAGTGAACATTTTACAATTTGCCCAGTTATAATTTGGTGCGAAAGTATTCAGGTAAAACTCCTTTACCACTTTACTTTAAATTGTATGAATTTTTTTTATCTTATACATAAAGATTTTACTCGTGTCAGTGGAATTTCTCGGTCATTTAAGAAATAAATTAAAGAGTACTTTTTTGTAAATCTGACTGCATGCATTGTAGCTAGGAGCCTAGCTACATTGTATGCAGTTTTTTTCGAGGCTATTGAACATTTTTATTCTGGTTATTTTCAAACTATCTGTTTTACGCGGGTACTCGATGAAGTAGGTTACCGACGGTGGCCTCTCCTACCGTACATGCAAATGGAACTTTAGGTTACATATAAAGGTTCAACCTGCCACTGGCATTTCGCTTTATAAAAAGTGGAATGCTTTCTATTGGGTATTTTTAGAAAATGTTTTTTTATGTTTTTGGATATGAATGAAACTCAACTTTAATCATATTTCCAAATTTTTATGGCGTTGAGATATAACGTATCTACCGCACGTCAGTCGAGTAGAGAACATTTTTGTGCTTTTGTAATTAATTGATTTTTTTTCTTTCATTTTAGTTAATCAATTTCAGATTTCATGTCAGTAAATTTTTTATTTTATGCTCAGTGATAGACCTAAGAACGTCTTTCGGTCCTTAGATCTCTCTAAGAACTAAGTCTAACTAATCTAAGAACCTCTTTCGGTTATTAGATTTTTCGACAAAAGAATTTTTAAATAAAATCTTTTCATTTTATGACAAATAATTTTAGATCTTAGTCGTTTTGGAGAGTACAAAAGAATTTTAAATGCGATATTTTGATTTTATCTCAATTAATTTTAGATCTTAGTACCGCCAGGACAATAAAATCTAGAGTAAGAATCTTGTATGTCTTTTAACGAGTCATATTTGATCAAATAAAAACTTTTGGTTAGTCGTTAGTTGCTTTTAGTATTTTTGATGGTGTTTTCTCACTTCGAAAGTACAGTAGCACTGTTTACTTACATTTTTATTATAAAAACTTATCAGTTTCTTTTTAACAAAACTGTCGAGGTTATGTTGAATAAATTAATGAAAGGGCAACCGACATTTTTTTTATGAAAATGAAATAAATAGGTACCTATAACATTGCACGCTTTTTTTACATTAATTATTACAAATGAAGTTTATCCGAGTACCATAATGCCCACTGTACAAAATAAGTTTTTTTCATATTAAACTAGGTGTAGGCATTTTTTTTATTAAACTAGATGTATGCCGCGGCTTCGTCTATGTATTAGGTGCAGTTATTTAAATCTACCGTGGAATCCGGTTAGCTCTATGTCATACTTCAGATTCCTATCTGTATACACAATAAACAGACAGAAACATCAGCATTTGATATTTTTTTCAGTTCACTATTCCGAGATAGTCCCATATAAGTTTTAACAACATGCCACTATTGGATTTTGTGTTTAACTTAATGATGCAAAAATAATAATATACCGAGACATCTTTTATGACTGTACATAAATGGTGAAGATACATGAATTTTTTTGGATAAATGAATGTAACTCAGAAAACCTTATAAAGATAGTTACAAAATATTTATGACACTATTTCGAAATCATGACCTGTAACATGTAACCTTCATATAAAATGACCGTCAAAATCGGTTCGTTTTTGGCCCAGTTGTCGCGTAACAAAAAAAAAACTGTCAAGTTTATAACCTCCTCCTTATTTGGAGCCGCTTAAAAGTTGTACCAGAACATTATCCCATTGACGTGAATAAAGAAAAAAAAACAAACATATTTATAAGACAGAATGGTGTCGAGTTTTGGCGTTATCGTGAATGAAGATGGTCGTAATTTTTTTATAATTATTGAATTTCATGTCAATATTGAGTGAGATTAGTCAATTTAAAAAAAAAATTTTAGTGAAAGTGCACAAATGAAATAATCGTGACGAAATCAGTATATCGTGTATTTCCTCGCTGCCGACAAATCTCACTAGATGAGCTTGAGTAAAGTGTCCGCTTCAATCAAGGACCTGACAAGACATTATATTATAAAAATAAATAAAAAAAAGATTTAGTAATACGGAGGACATGGCTGTATGGACTCAGATCCTTTGCCTTTTCCCGACTGGGATAAAATTAAACATCAACAACAGTATGGATGTCTTACTGGTTGGATTTTTTATATATTTTTTTTATTTGTAAAGCCTGAATAGCAATGTTTAATTAATTTTGATAAGAATAAAGGCTTAGCGAATAAATTTGTTGTTTCAGAGAAAAGCAATATTCAGCGAACTCGAAACGATTAACAGTATTAATTGAAACGGTCAACTGAGCAGCCCTTCTTAACGCCCTTGAGATTAAATATCTTGGGAAAAGTTTCACGATTAGATCTGCCATGTACTACCCAATAAATAGATCAATTATTTACTTGTGATGTGTGTTTCTTTTTTATGTTTTGGGAAGGCTAAAAAGCAGACGGATTCCCTGATGATAAGAAATACACGCCGCGTAGAGACACCAAAGGTGGTAATGGTGCGTAGCCAACCTAAGGAAATTGTGGTTTTTGAAAACCACGACGACCAGGGTTTCCATGAAAAAGGGATAGGGATGATATTATTTTCTATTAAAATAAAAAAAAAATACTATAATTGGTGCTCGAAATGACGGCAATTTTTTATCCGACTTGAAAAAAGGAGGAAGTTATATTATGACTCCTATATTTTATGTATGCATTTTTTTTGTCTTTTGTATCCGATTATAAAAACTATTTTTCATTTGAAAGAGCGTACTTCTGATGTTGCTGATCCTGATGGTGATGTCTGACAGTAAAAGATCTCTGAGACATATAGACAGCTTAGGTGCATCAGCATCCCGGGGGTAAGGCCTAATTTGGAAGTCTAAGGACAGGAATACGTAAGTTGCTGCATAGTACTCTCACTACGTAGGAACTCGTTGGTTATGAGTTTGTCAGATTCGTCAGAGTTATGAGTCAGACTATTCTAAAGGGAGGTCCTATAACAACACGGGTTTAATTTCATTTCATTTGAAATACACGTCGTTTTTACCACTTCTCTTAAATTATGTAATCTTTATTTATATAATTCTTATATTCGTGTGTTTGTCACGGAACTCCTTCTGGACTGGACCGATGTTGATGAAACGTTTTGTGTGTGTATAAGGGAATTCGAGAATGGTTAAGATTCACAATTTGGTCCACTGGAATATGTTTTTTAAACTAAGTAGTCGTTGACTTTGGAATGTTTTACATTGGATCCGGCAGACTTCGCTACTATCGAAGCATTAATGTCAAGTGATACGAAGTTTGCTGGGTAAGCTAGTATATATTATGTAAAAAGATGTCGTTTTTTTCCATTTCTCTTAAATTGTTTTATGTAGATAGAGTAATCAATTCAAAACTTCATAAACGATGTCAAAGTGAATCAAAACGGAGTGTAAGTGTTGTTTCCCAGAATGAAAGCAATATTCAGTGAACGGGAATCAATTTTCACTTAATCGAATGTATGGGTGAGTGAACAGCCTTCATAATGGGAATGTACAAACATAGTCGTGGAAGTTTGTCGTATGTTGTTATCTGAAAAATACTAGAGTTATAAAAAAAGTATCTTCACGCCCATATCCTCGAAGAGATAGGCAGAGGCACAACCAGGGCACCCACGACTAGCCGAAGACACAACTCTCACAATGTGATGGGTGGTAAGTCTATCGTCAACCGGGCACATATCCAATCCCGATAGTTAAAATAAAGCTACTTTTTATTTTGAAAATTGGAAAAACCCACTTGTACTTTCCACAATATATTTTATTATTTTTTATTTTTATAATTTAGCCAATCGGTTTCGCTATGCAAGCATCATCAGGGCTATATAACAAGTTATAATAATATAATAAGTATAATAAGTTGTTATATAGCCCTGATGATGCTTGTATAGCGAAACCGGTTGGCTAAATTATAAAAATAAAAAAATATATATATTGTGGAAAGTACAAGTGTTTCTAAATAAATTACATCAAGAATGGAATTCCACCAAGCCCCGACGATAAGAAGTATAGAATCTATGGAAAACCCCAATTGTCTTTTGTTGCCCGACCCGGGATTCGAACCCGGGAACGCAGTCAAGTCCAACAACTGAAACGGTAGACCACAGAAGACAATAGTTAGCCTATTTGTAACCGTGTCGTGAAAAGGAGGTTCTCAATGCGACTGTATTTTTTTTTGTTTGTTTGTTCCGCGGTTATTCTGCCAATAGTCAAATTGACAAAAACTACGCCAGAGAACCTTTCTTCCTTTTAATATTAAATAGTAAAGTTTTGCATAGAATGTGGTAGCATACTATGTTGGAATGTAACTATAACTTTTAAACACACATATTCCGTAAATAATATTTTTCATTGCTTTGACAAAGCAGTTATACAATGCGAATGTAGATGGATGTAGGGTACCTACATGAATGGAGCGTTGGGTAAGCTATTCCATAGCGAGGTTTTGAGTCAAAAAGCTAGACTGGCTTTGCATAGTGCTGTGCTTATCCCAACGTTATTGTATGGAAGCTAGAGTTGGGTATGTCAGAAAGATCATGAAAGTAGGATAAATGCGGTCGAAATGAGAGCACTACGGAAAGTCTGTGCTGTAACGCTCGCTGACCGCATTTGTAACAGTGAGATCCGAGAAAGAGTAGGATTGAAAGAAAGTGTTGGTGTTAAAATGCGAAAGGACATGCTCCGCTGGTTTAGTCATGTGGAAAGAATGACAGACGATAGATTGACAATGCAGATATACAATGCGAATGTGAATGGATTTAGGTACCCGGGGAGACCAAGGTTGACATTCCACGATCAGATCAATCGGATGTTATCCGAGGGTGGTGTCAATAGTCTCCGAAACCGGCGTGTTTGTATGAAAAGGGTAATGAATGTTGAGGCAGGCAGGTCTGCCAGGATCGTGAGGTTTGGCACTCGATTATCTCTGCCTACCTCGTAAGGGACTTGGCGTGAAGATACGTATGTGTATGTATCTTTCATTTCATTTCGAATGTACTGATAGTCACATGGTAGAGAAGGATGGTTTTAACTTTACTCACGGCAATTAAAACACGTGATGTGCTAATTACAGAACGCAAAGTTAGGTACGAGTACCTAATGACCTATTTAACCTACGCTCGCCTTTTATGACCTTCCAGGTAGGATGGTCTATAGTCACAGCAGGGTTCAGAGTCATAATTATGATTATGACAATGATATGACATAATTTTGATAAATATTAGATATTTTTTAGTAACAATAACATTTTCAATAATACCCGATAAAACCTGAATTAATTTATGTAGCTAAGGACCATTCAAAAAGAAAAAAACTTATATCGCAGGCAGTCTATTTATTCAAAAGTTATGATGCCACAGACAAACATACAGATGTATACAGCCACGTCAAACTTGTAACACCCATCTTTTTCCGTGGGAGGTTAAAATGGATTCCTTTGTCATCACATGTCGCCTAAACGGATCTGCAAATTTTGAAAAATCCTTGTATGTCGAATCGGTTATTGTCAGGATGAAAAAAAAAAACAGTATTAGTAGCTAGGACAGGTCTGTCAGCTTAGCTAGTATTTATGTAGTTTAAAGTAGCTATATCTTTGTAACAAACTGTCGTTTTATTAGTAATTAAAAGCTATTTGGCACATTATCTGATTTAATTTAGATTTACATTAATTAATTAACCAATAATACATACATAAATACATACATATCATCACGCCAAGTCCCTTAAGGGGTAGGCAGAGAGTATGGAGTGCCAGACCTCACGATCCTGACAAACCTGTCTTGCTTCCTTCAACTTCATTAACCTTTTCATACAAACACGCCGGTTTCGGAGCCTCTTGACACCACCCTCGGATAATATCCAACCAATAATAATTATTGGTAATAATAATAATAATAAATTAAAAATACAATAATTATCTTAATAATTTCGAACTCTATTAGTCAACGTATCTGCTAACAATAAAGACTTTTCCAAAAGACACCTTTTGGAAAGCGAAAGCTCACGTTTCCGTGTCAATTTCTATAAAATATTTTTTGTTGTATTCCATTTTGTCAAGTAATTGGAACTGGCCTTTAAAAGTGAGAGTTTGATATCTAACACCAATAGTTTATAAAAACTATGTACGTGACGGATACAAAATGTGAGGGCTCACACTTTGTTGGAACACCTCGCTTAGTTAGAATGGTTTGCTTTTGCTAAACTTTTTTTATCGAATGGAAAGACGAAACTATTACAGTTTCGTTATCGGCACTTGCTAAAATTCTATTAAAACTTGTTTTAATGATACGTGTTAGTAATAACTAAATACATAACGCTTACAGATTCTATTGTTGTAAGTTTTTGATGGATATCTACTCTACGGTTTTTTGGCGCCATCGTGAATGAAGATGGTCGTATTTTTTCATTTTCATTGAAATTCGTGTTTATATTGAGTGAAGTTGGTTAGTTTAGGTGAGAATTAGATTAATTTTGTTCAGTGAAAGTGCACAAATGAAATAATCATGAAGAAATTAGTGTATCGTCTATTTCCTCGCTGCAGTCAAATTTCACTAAATGAGCTTGAGTAACGAAGCTACCGCTTTACTCAAGACCTGAGATGAGTTTGTACATATCACTATGTACAAGAATTAATAATAAACTTGACATTGGCGAAGTACTTAAGTCGTGAAAAACTATCGAAAGCTATTTTTATAAAAGAAGAAGAAGATATCTACATAAAAACTGGTCCTAAACTGTAAAATAAAGTGATCTTTACCAAGTAGGTCCGGGGATCTATGTAGAATATACCATTTACAGCCTTGCCTAGCAGCTCGTAAGAGACCAGCAACTGCGAAACGGCTCATTACCAATATAACCATTGCTGGTCGAATGTTGTGCAGAAACTTGCTCGGGTAGGAACCAACTCCCTTACCTATTCTTGCCGCCATAATAACAGTCATATTCTGGTCCGGAGAGTTGGATAGTCAATGGATTTAAACAATTCGCCTAACACCTTCGCCACAGCGACACATAAACAACATATATGGTGGCTATAGGCTGCGGTTATCTATTACCCTCAGGGAAGCCTCAAGCTTGATTGCTGTCTTTTGCCATAAAAATCAATAAATAAATGACAAATAAATAAAGTTAAGTGTTAATTAAGAAAACATGTATGAAAATACAGATCTCCTGACGATAATGTTGCCAGGACATATGTTTATGGCCCCTTGTCAAATTTTTCGTGAAACGTGAAGTTTCCTATTTAATTTTCGAGATATCACTAGCCACACTGAAAAACGACAATGGCGAGTTGATATAGCAACAGAATAAGCTTAGACAAGATATTTATTTAGTTAAATGCTGCAAACGTTAAACGCTAGTCAAAGATAGGATGTTAGTTTAATACAAAACTACTTCCTGTTGATACTGAACTGGTAAGCTTGATTGGTTTTCAAATGAAGTAAAAAAGTAAAAACTATGAGAAGACAGTTTACTTTTTCATTTGAAAACTAATCAAGTTTATTAAAAAAATTGTCCATATCCGAGTCGTTATGAGATAAACTTCATTATATTTAGTTTAGTTGTTTGTTAATTTTTGATCATTCTTTCCGACCTGAGAATGATCAATTTTTTTATTATAAAGGTCAGTAAGCGCACGGGTCTTCTGATGGTTAGAGACAACATTGGCCTATAGACACCACAGATGTTACAGGTGCGTCGATATTCTGAGGCCAGAATTATAGTCTTATTGTATAAATCTGACGGTTACCCTTCCATCCAGACTGGACATGAGAGTGTGTGAGAAAGGAATAGGCAAGAATCCCTACCTGGCAAGTCGAAGCACAACGCTCTACCACTACTGGTCTCGTTGGCAAGGACTCATGTACTTTTTCTAGCTGTCAGGTAGAGAATTAGTTTGTATATTCTACTCAGTGGACTTGAACTAACATGGGGTTGGCAACGCACTGTTGACGTCTGAACGTATTTCTAACGCCAACAAGGTGTATGATAACTCTTTAATTAATAAGATAGTCAACGGACTATTCTCTGAACTGGAGACTAGATACCATGCAAGCCATTCCTATTTTCCTGCTAATGGAATTCACGAGGATGATCAACACGCAATTTGAACTCCGATTTCCATGAATACTGTTTTAATATGAAACAGCACCAATTAAAACCAGATGCGAAGTTCTTAAGGTCACAAGAATACTATGTGAGTAATTTCAAGGATGGTACAAACGACAAACTACTAGCGTCTTATCACTGGATTATCAATTTTTATACTTAACCTTAAATATATAAATAACTAAATGCTTTTCCTAACTTGCATTCTCCTGACTCTCCTGATTCTTCACCAAATCGGAATGACGGCAGTCACAGGAAATATGTGACGAGATAATCTCAACAGACTTACTTACACTTTTCTCTTTTTTATTGTTTCATTATTTTTTTTATGTTATAGGAAGGCAAACAAGCAGACGGATTTCCTGATGGTAAGAAATTCATGCCGCCTAGAGACACCAAAGATGGTAATGGTGCGTTGCCAACCTGAGGTCAGGATGTTAGGCCTCGAGCAAAAGTAAGTTTACCGGCTACCTTACCCTCCGAACCGGAACACGTCATGACGTTATGGCGGCAGGAATAGGTAAGGCGGTGGTACCAATCCGGGTGAATCGCTGCGAAACTCTACCACCTAGTCAGATGTCACGGTTACTGACGGTGAGCCTATGGTCGACTTTTACGAGCTGCCTAGCAAGGAAGGCAGATTGTCTATTCTTTAAAGGAGCCTGGACAAACACGAGGAAATCTTATTAAAAACGTTTAAAATTTTAAATAACTGCAGCGGAAAATGCTTGGACCAACGTGGGGAATTTTTTTTTGGCATTGTAAAAAACTTAAACCTTATGACACGGGTCACACATTAACGGAAACTTCATACCATAAGTACATTTAAAACTGAACAAATATCCTTTGTTTGTGAAGTATGGGTTGTACTTCTTGTAATGTTTGAGATCATGAAAACCTTGCCTCCAATTCTTTCAGAATTTTAATCGTTTTGGTAGTATTGGTATTGAAAATCAAAATCCAAACGGCATTTCTGGTACTATGAAATATTAATTATAATCTTGCATAATTAATATATTAGCGAAACTAAAACGCAACATTACATAGGGCTGATATTATGACGGAAGGAATATGTATAAGGTTGATAGTGATAAAACTATAAAGTTAGTCATTTGACGAACTATTCTAACTGATACACTTGCATTGCCAATCTTTCAGGAACGAGTAGCTAAGCTATATTTTGAAGTTCTCTAAATGTTTCGTAACTACGAACTGCCAAGCTAAGAGACGTGGTCTATTCTACACAGGGGTCCGGAGCAGCACGGGGTAGGTTGGCTAACATTCTAGCTAACTGCTAAGCTAAGAGAGTAGACAAAATATTACTAAAATAAAACATTTTTTTAACATGGACTATGTTTTAATTTGAGGCCCAGTTCGCACTGCGAACTATTACCGCGCGATTATTTTTCTCTCACTTCTGTAATATTCAGACGAGTATCTGCTTTCGCGGTGAAAAACTAGCACCGGAAAAAAAAGGCGTTGTGCGATTCACACACGATAGAAGCGAAACTTCAGTAAATCTACAAAAGAATGAGATGAATATATATAATTGTATACATTTTTATATTTGTGTCACTAACCTGTAGTTTTTTTCCGTTGCATCCGGTTTGAAATCACAATGATTCTAAAGACGTTTCACTTTAAAAACTTTGTCACCTGATACAAATTTAAAAGATGCGTCGTGGGTTTAGTTTCGCGGATATAACAAAAACCGCGCGGCTAAAATTCGCAGTGCGGGCTTGGCCTAAGTTCCCGGTGACATCTAAATTTCTGTAAACAAAACATATCTCGCTCGAGTGCTTCAGTCGCTAGTTATATCCCTTGAAACTTACGTTGTAAACTACATGTATTGTGTAAACTTCAAGGATTGCATTAATTAAAACTTTATAGTTGTAGTACACATGCTATAATTATGACAATATATATTAGAACTACCGTAGTTATCTGTAGTTCTAGAATAAACATCTCTGAAGAAATCAAATTGATTGAATCTAAATGATAATAATAAACCCGTGTTGGTCCGGGCTCCTTTGCAGAATAGGCCATCTGACTTCCTGCCGGGCAGCTCGTAAAAGGCGAGCATAGGCTTACCGTCACTAACACCGTGACATTTGACTAGGTGGTAGAGTTTCGCAGTGACTCACCCGGATTGGTACCACCACCTTACCTATTTGTGCCACCATAACGTCGTGACTTGTTCCGGTTTGGAGGGTAAGGTACTTACTTTTGCTCGAGGCCTAACATCCCGTCCTCAGGTTGGCAACGCACCATTACCACCTTTGGTGTCTCTAGGCGACGTGAATTTCTTACCATCAGGAAATCCGTCTGCTTGTTTGCCTTCCATTATCATAAAAAAAAATCTCTTGCTATAAATGTTAGTCATCAATTACTACATAGTATAAAACAAAGTCGCTCCCTCTGTCCCTTTGTATGCTTAAATCTTTAAAACTACGCAACAGATTTTTATATTTTGTTGCGGTTTTTTTAAAGATAAAGTTTAGGTATCTCTATATGTAAATTTTATACCGGTGCGAAGTAGGGTCGGGCCGCTAGTAATATTATAAATAAATACTTATATTAATCGCCTCTGTGGTCTAGCGGTTCAGTTGTTGGACTTTACTGCATGATGTACCGGGTTTGAATCCCGGGTCGGGCAACAAAAAGAAAATGTGGTTTTTCTAATTTTTCTACAAAAAATGTCTCTCGGGATTGGATATGTGCCCGGTTGGCAATAGGCTTGCCACCTATCACATTGTGGGACTTAGTGTCTTCGGCTAGTCGTGGATGTCCTGGTTATGTCTCTGCCTACTTCTTCTCGGATATGGGCGTGAAGATCCTTTTTTTACTTATATTAATAAAAGTAGTAAATTTTTATTAAGTAAGTGTAAGAATTTCTATAATTACATAATCATAGCAGCGTAATTTATTTAGAAAGGACTATAAAATATAACTCTGCAATAATAAATATATTCAACACCATATATTTCTATACAATTTTTTAATTTGAAAGATCGACTATCTAATTATATTCAAACATCTGATGGAACGGAAGTGCTCCCGCCAACATGAGTAAATCAAAGCCTAATGTGCAAATTTACCGGCCCTACCATCCAAACCTGAACATGATGGTCAATACGGTGGCAGGAATAGGGAAGGCTCCTATCACAAGCTGCCTGGCACAGATGCAGATAGTCTGTTCTACTCAATGGGCTAACACGGACTAAAAAAAGCAACTAATGCTTGTGATACGAGTGGTAGTCAACGAGCGATAGGTAGGTACATAAAAGATACCACAATAAATGTGATAAACATCCGGATACAGACATCCTTATTCATCATACAAAATGACTGCCCCCATCGGGAATAGAACCGCAGCCTCGAACATCACAATAGGAAAAAATATGAGAGATATGATATTGCATGTTTGTACACAATTATAATTTGACAAAACAATCCACCATTTTTAATTACATTAAATTAATTCATAAATATATATTTTGCTGTCCCGACTGACGTTATCCTGTCACTGAAACTTACATTTTTGAAGTTATACTTCTTTTGGCGCGTTAGGAAAAAATGATGAGGTTAAATTTTTACGATGCGCTCGCACACCGTCACGAAAAACTGACATGATGAAGTTAGCTATAGATAACGTTTTAGTTTTTCAAAAAAAGGTACCAACAAAGTAAAAGTAAGAACATCTTAGTATGTTTGCGTGAGAACTGACAACTGTATTCACAATATTTCTTTATTTAAGTCATGGTCTATTATTTATCATATACATACAAAATTTTGATCTTGCATACATTCAAAAAATTACATGTCTAAGTTGCTGTTTGGGGACAGCGGCAAAAAATCAAAACATTTTTATAATTACCTGACCACACTGCGGTCTGTGATACCCCTAAGAATCAGATTTGTCCATTTTCATTTAAAATTTTCGCGGGGTCGAGAGAAAAGAGGTTTTACGGTTTTTTTTTCAAAATAAAAAAAATGTCATTTTCCGTCACTTAAATGTCATAAAAAAAATTATTTTATAAAATTCAATTTCAGCTTTCCTGTAAATCCAGAAAATAATATTCGGAAATAACAAGTAAGTATTTTAATTGTTTTATGATAGGACACGTTGCTTTGTGTAAAAATTTAAAACTCAGTGAACTCAGTAATAAAGTTTTCGGAAGTACTAAAGTGCATTATACAAACATATCCATATTATTTTTAAACTAGTTACTACGCTCGACTTCGTTGAAAAACATTTTTGTATTTTCGGGTTGTTAAGTTTTCAAACTTGGAGAAAATGCAAATTTAAATAATTGCATATTGCATTTTTGCTGTAAGGGTGTATGTAATAAGGGGGCTCATTTTGTTTTCAGGACTCTTCATGAGTGAATTGAAGGAGATGTCAAATGAAGAGTGGACATTTACGTCTTTTTTTCTTATTTCTTTACACACCACATACGAAGCTATGAGCAACTTACCATAACGAGCGATGAAAATTTATAGAATTTTAAATTACTTATTCAACGGAAGTAAACAAACTTCTATGTGACAATAAAAATATGTTAAAAAAGGTATGTACTTATTTAGTACGTTTCTTAAATTTCAGTTTCGATTTTTAGCTTAACTGTAGTGATAAAGTAAATATACCGTATAAAACCAACATACCGTAACTGCCGATATTTTGGCAAATAATGCATCAAGTGAGTATATTTTTAGTAAGTAGGATGGTTTTACATACTAGAATAGGACGTTATGCTTTTTGTGTGGTAAGACTGCAAATAATGACACGGATACGACTTCAGATGGTATGAGACAACCGCGGCATAGACACTATGGATATCATAGTTGCATCACTGTCTTGTGGTTGGAGTGTTAGGCCTAATGTTCGTCTACCGGCTACTCTACCCTCAGGACCGGAAGACAGTGTCAAACACTTATTATGATGGCAGGAATAAGTAAGGTGGTGAATCTTTACCTAGGCAAGTTGCTGCACAGCACTCTACCACCAATAATCTTGTTGGTGATAGCCCTATTAATAACTTATTTAACGTAGGTTTTTTTTTTGGTTGATTAATTCTTCACAAAGAATTTTAATATGGTCGAAATCAAACATTGTTATTCGTCAACGTGGTTATTACGCGTATATGTAATATATAATATAATAATATGTAAGCCTCTCCATATGATAACCAGCGGAGCCAGTTGCAAAATAATTTTTTTTGCTCTTAATTTAATAAATTACGTGTCACGTTGTTTGTCCACGATGGAATCCTAAACTGCTACAACGATTTAAATCCAATTTGCACACCGTGTGCAGTTTGATCCAACTTGAAAGATAGATCTCTCAATTTATGATTAAAAAAATTACAATCGGAGCGAAGCCAGTACAGGCAGCTAGTTATTGGTATGTCCTAATAGTCGCTTAATCTTTTTCAGATAAAATCCTTTTGAAGTTGAAACTGTAAGTCAAAAGTAACGTTTACACTAAAAATCGATATCGACTGGAGACTTGCTAGGTTTGGCGGCCGTTCAAAGTAGGTAGAATGTACTAGTTGCAAGGGTTTTCATTTTGCTGCATCTTCTCCTGACAGGCAATATTTGGTTTATGCTTGATAGAGCAAATGATACTGAATTTTTTAAATTAAATAAAACCTAAAAATATCAACTTCTGTAAAAAATATGCGTTATATATCCATATTCCATATGTTACCTAAATAAATATATTTCATTTCGGTGTTTGATTATTATAATTTGTAAGCTATATTAACTATGAGGATTAGCGGCATATTCTATTCTGAGGTAGTTTTCATATTTTATATAGATACATCATAGAGACTTCTGGTATGATCTTTGTAAAAAAATGTTTTATTATTTTCCTTAATCCGAAACAAATTAATGAGTAAGTTAGCAGGTATATCTAACACAAATTCTTGCTGTCTACAAAAATGGAAAGAAAATTTGTTTTATTGAGTCAGGATTTAAATTTACTTCAAGTTGATAGATCTTCCTGATAGCTACTATAAAAAGCAAAGTGCGGTACTTAAAGCAATCTGAGAATTTAAAATTCCCGCGCTTGTAATAGTATCCCGCGAGTCATGAGGTAAACCTCATGACTCCGCAACGGCGCTGGAGTATACTTGTATAAAGCCGCGGTTGCACTTTTTAAAAAGAGAGATACGCTTCTAGAGTATTTATATTCTTTTAAAGAGTATTTATATTCTTTGATTTAAGGGCTCTGAACCTACCACACGTGTTTTGTATCAGTCCGAATAAAATATATAAAACTATACATAAATACATATTTTCTCAAATAATATCATAATCTATTACAAAATAATATTACAATTATTTGCTGTGATTTTAAGTGATAATAATTGTTTTTATATATTATTTTAAGTAATAAAAACAGTTTTTGATGCATTAAATACCTTTTTCCTATGGTTAGTGTCATTTTGTCTACAAATGTAAAATAAGGCAAATAATAAAATTTTTAAAAAGATTTTTATCTTATTACGCCGAAGAAGTATAACTTCTAACGCGTGTACACACACACAATTTTTTTATTAAGAAACTTTTACTGACAAAAATTAAGACATTAAAACATTGGTCCGTTCAAACGTCATTCGATGACCAAAGAAAATAGGGGTTAATTTTTTATGTAACTTTTTTTACACAGATAAGATAGATCTATCTATGTATATAGATTTTTATTTTCTACTACATGGAGTATCTACTATACTTAGTCTGGCC
>NJDD01000399.1:100969-113588 GCA_002245505.1 Calephelis nemesis
CACACCCTGTATTTAGGATAACTCACAAACCATATAAGTATGATAAATGGTCTCATTGGGGCAGGTCGGGGCAGTGATTTGACATTCCCGTATTTCGTATAAGAAGTTTTATTGGCAATTTATTGTTAAATTGAGTTTTTTATTACTTTAACAGAATAAACTAATTAATGGACACAATTTTCATCATTAACTGCCGCTCTCATCTTTGTTTACGCAGTTTTCAGTTTGAGGATTTACTCAGATTTTGTTGAATAAATTGTTCTTTTTTTTTATTCAAGTCCCTTACGGGGTAGGCAAGGACTATCGAGTGCCATATATCAAGGTCCTTGCTAACCAGCTTCCACATTCATAACTCAAATACAAATAAAAGCCTAGATATTTTATAGTGGGATGTATATTTAAGTCTCCCCGGGTTAGGTACCCCCTCATCTCCATTCGAAATATATATACATATATATTTTTTGTAAATCTTTCATCTGCCATAATTTTCACGTCATCATACTAACGGTGGATTCCCTTTATCATTTTATCACCTACACTTTATGCATTTCTAGGAATAAATGATTGCTTTGCCTTTGTCTTCACACTGAATAAAAAAAATATCTATATTGCCTATATGTATATATTTTTAAATTTAGTGTGCATACTTTTTTATTACATGAGAATTACATGAGATATCACTATATAGTAAGTATAAAAAAAGTCGCTTCCTCTGTCCCTAGGTCCCTTTGTATGCTTAAATCTCTAAAAATTACGCAATGGATTTTGATGCGCTTTTTTTAATAGATAGTGATTGAAGAGGAAGGTTTATATGTATATTTTATACCCCTGCGAAGCTAGGGCGGCCCGCTAGTTTTCAATAAACAATAATCATAACTTTGATTAAATAAGAAGCAAGATATCCACCTAAGCTTTCCCAACTCTTAGGTGGTCGATGATGATGTTAATCAAACGATAATAAATAATAACCAACAGATGTCTACGATTGTATCAGCGAGATATTGCAATCTTGATCGATCTTCGTAGTACGGGAGGTCTGCGAAAATGTGGAAAATCGATTCCATGTCAGCATAATCGATTAATCGAATAGTGGGTCGGTGAATCGATGGTTCTTATCAAGATATGAATAGTACGAATATCGATCATAATTTGCATTACAAATCGGTCAACGCAGTGTAATATAGAATCGCCAATATATTATCTATAATGTCTAGGTTGCCGTTGACTTGTTCCGGTTTGGAGTATAAAGGAAAGTATAAACCAACTTTTGCTAGAGGATCTTTTGCATCGCGGTATCTTGTTGGCAACGCATAATTAACCAGCTTTGGTATCTCTAGGTGCGTGAATTTCTTACAATAAATCCGTTTGCTTCTTTGCCTTCAAATATCATGACAAACTATTTAAAAAGAAAACTGTTAGTAGATATATTTTTGTTGTAAGCACTCACTCAATATAATATATTGAGTTTTTTAGCAAATAATCTCATAAATAATTAGATAAGACCGCAGTTTGCATAATTCTGCAAATCCTATTAATATTATAAATGCGAAAGTTTGTCTGTTTGTTTGTTTGTTACTACTTCATGCAAAAAATTAAATTTGGCGCACACATAGAGGGTAACTGGGATGAACACATAGGATAGTTTTTCTCCCGAAATAATGTTCCTGTGGGACCACGTGAGCAACGCCGCTCGCTTCAGCTAGTTTATATGTATTAGTCAAACTTACAATAAGTTATTTTTGACTAAATAAATGTAGAGACTTTATTTGAATTTTCTGACATCTAAAAAACAAAAGATCCACTTACCCTCGTACATTTGAGCGTACTGTGGAAAACCTGCAGCTCTTAACCATTTGCATGCTTCTGCTGCTTCGATTTCTGTAACAAAAATGTTTTTGTTTAAGCGAAATACAAACTAAATTTACTTTAAATCTAAAACAATAAAAAACAGTAATCACCTCCTGGGTGACATACGTTCTTATGAGATATTTTCTTATTATTAACAGTTTTATAATTATATGTAGGTACTAGTGGTCGCCCATTGGTCTAAATTCGACCATAGCATTTTTAATATCTTTTTGATAAGAACGCCATCTCCATTTCTCAATAACAACTACTTTGTTTCCAAAATTTTTACTGCGCCCTCTGTCTTTTATCGTTATCATCAATATGCCAAATTTTATGCTCCTCCATCACCACAATTTTCGTAAAAAGGAGTCCAAAGTTTGTGCTTCACGTATTAACATATAGGTTAAAGATAATTTCCATCACTTCTTATCTCGTAGTTTTATTTACTTCTTCGACAAATTAAAAACTAGCAGTTAACCAGCGATTTCGCTAGCGGAGAATAATTATTTCCAAAAGCAGCATAGGTTAGTTTCTACACTTCTTATCTTCAGTACTTGGTGGAACGCCATTCTTATGTTTTCCACGTTATATTTTTTTGTTTTTAAAGTTTAGCCAACCGGTTTCGCTATATAGCCCTGATGATGCTTGTTTAATGAATGAATGAATGAATAAATGAACTCTTTATTGTGCACAATTAAACTTATTACAAAATGGTACAATTAAGTATTAACAAGAGCATATTATTATAGTTTATAGTACAGAAAGGGCGGTCTTATCGCCAAACAAAGCGATCTCTACCAGACAACCTTTTTGTCTAAGGAGATTATATAAACAAAGGTTCAGTATGTAAAGAGATTAAACATACAAAAAACTATAACATAATTTTAAAATATCAATAATAACAGTAGCGAAACCGGTTGGCTAAACTATAAAAAATATATATTGTGGAAGGTACAAGTGTTGTGAATAAATTGTTTTCAGCTTAGGTTAGTCTTTAAGGGGATGATTTTAAATAAGTAGCCCATGTTTAAAAAACTTGATTTTTTATTTGATAAAAAAAGCCGTGAAAATGTGATTGATTTACAATGTTAGTGTGAATAATAATTTATACTAATATCATAAAGAGAAAAGTTTGTTCGCGTTGAATAAGCTCAGAAAATAATGATGGTAGAATAATTGCCACCTATCCCACTTTGTCTTCGGCTAGTCGTGGGTGCCCTTGTGCTTCTGTCAACCTCTTCGGGGATAATGGCGTGAAAATAATAACCCAATTAGAAAAGTCAGCACTGACAACTAGTATTATACAAAATTATGAAGTCAATACTAAGTTAACAACAAATTAACTTGTAAACTATTTAAAGAATTTAAAATGTAAACAGAAACATTTGTACGATAAGCTACCACAAACCGAGACCTTCAAAGTTACACAATGTATGGGCAATACTTGAATAGAATGTTAAGGAAGTAGAAACTCGAAGTTCAAAAGCGGGCTCTAATATTTCTGACCCTTTATGCACCTTATTAATATTCCTTAGCACACGCTCATGACAAAATTAGAAAAGGGCTAAGTAAACAATAGCTTGAAAAAACAAAACACCTTTCTCCTAATAAATATTAATAAGTTTATCCACTGTAAGAAGATCTATGAGAAAAAATATCTATATAGATATAAAAGGAATTGTAGAGGTCAATGTTACTGGTCGCTAACAAAATGCAGTGTAGGGGCCTGAGCCAATCAGATCTACTGTGTGTGTGTGACGTCTACAAATGTCTAAATAATAAGACAAGCAGGTATAACCTGGATGTAGGAAGATTTGTGTCGGTGGATATGTAGTTTTAGAGTTTGTTATGATCACTATATTCGCCTCTGTGGTCTAGCGGTTCAGGTGTATGACTTGACTGCATGAGGTCCCGGGTTCGAAGCCCGGGTTGGGCAACAAAAAAAATCGTTTTTCCAATTTTCTAATAAAAAAATGTTGCTCGAGATTGGATTGGTGCCCGGTTGGCGATAGGGTGCCACCTATTACATTGTGGGACTCAGTATCTTCAGCTAGTCTTGGGTGCCCTGGTTGTGTCTCTGCCTACCTTTGAAGATCTGATCTGGCGTGAAGATACTACGATGGGATATTATAGTGGTAGAATGCTGTGCAGCATCTTGCTTGGTTAGGGATTTACCGCCTTACCTATTCCTGCCACCTTAATGGCACTATCATGTAGCCGGTAGACTTGCACAACAGGCTTAACAATCTGCCCTCAGCAGCAAGCAACGCACTTGTCACATCTATGGTGTATATAGGCCATGGTATCTTTCACCATCAGGAAAGTCGTGTTCTCTGTTATATCCCAGACAAAGGCAATTAGTGGTATTTTAAAATAAATGTAGAATGGCTACTACAAACTGAGATACAGTATTTGAAATATCACACCATTATTTGTTATTATTTTAATTAGTCACACCATTATCGTTATTAGAGTTTAATAAAAATCACATATTCCTTTAAGTCTTAATTAGTAAAAAGTGATACTTAAAAGACTAAAAAACATGTGTCCGGTTACATTGAATTCATATGGGGATACCATATAAATTCGATATAAATATTTAGAAAATAGCTTTTCTGGGTTGTGTGTGCATTTCAAGGTTGCTAGATTATCTTTAGTGTGTTTTTTAGAAACACCAAAGTAAGAGCGATTGACATAGCTACCTTTCCCTACGGTTGGACTTTCCCACATGGCTTTTCTACTCCTTGCCCTTTTCTTTCATGAAAACTTATGAAAAATAACTCCTTTTGTAGCAAAGTTACTAATTATTAATTATGGTTTCTTACTATGATTATCAAAACATGTCTTATACTAATAATTTATAATCTCATTTTTAAAACATCTGTACTAAAACACACTTTGAAACTTTTATATCATAAAGCATTTCTGTCGTCATGAAAGTTTTTAGTTAGTCGTCGTGTTGGTCAGGGCTCCTTTGCAAAATAGACTATCTGCCTTCCTGCCAGGCAGCTCGTAAAAGGCGAGCATAGGCTTGCCGTCACTAACACCGTGACATCTAACTAGGTGCTAAAGATTCGTAGCGACTCGCCCGGATTGGTACCACCGTCTTGCCGCCATAATCTCAGCGCTTCCCGTTGACGTGTTCCAGTTCAGAGGGTAAGGTAGCCAGTAAAGTTACTTTTTCTCGAGGCCTAACATACCGGCCTCAGATTGGCAACTCACCACTACTACCTTTGGTGTCTCTAGGCGGCGTGAATTTCTTACCATCACGAAGTCTGCTTGTTTGCCTTCCAATATCATAAAAAAGACCTTGAAATAACTTTTCAATAAAGTAATAAAAAATACCACAAATAGAATACATAGATTGTCCTATGTGCTAAACAGTATATTCGATTCACACATAGGACAATTTATGTATAACTTTTAGTAAAATACACTACGAGTATAAGACTACCTTAATACTGGGGTCGTAATAACTGACACTATGGCCACGGAAATGAGCAAGGAAGCAGTATATAATATTACGATATACTTTTACGAGCTGCATTATATGACTCAAGGGGCACAGGTGTATTACATGAAATTGCAATGAGGTGCATCGTGGATCTGGTATATAAATCTCACTAGGATTGGCATTATTGGTATTGAAATTTTAATGTAGATACTAGCAGACGCAATAGTCAATTTAGAATTTTTAGTATAAACTGCACTTGAAGTATTTTTTTTACTTTTAATATATAAACCCTTTTCCTCAGGAACATGTAAAATATCAAGCGATATGTTATATCTACTACCCAAGTCTACTGTCCCCTGGAGCTGTGAAAAAATCAAACTTCGAAGCCAACGTAGTCAAAAGATACAGCCGCTTATGCCGAAAAGAACAATGCCCATAATTGACCTGAGAAATATTTATCGTGAATAATGATGTGAGGTATATCAAAAAATTGCTGATTTTTCATTATTATAAAATCACTCATTACATTTTTATCACTCAGTTCAAAAATGGGTGTATTTAATTTACAAGTCTGGAAAAAATGTTTAAAATGCCATATAGAATTGGCACTATAGACAATAACTGTGATTATCTGTGGTCTCTATGAAATGTTCTGTTCCACGATTATTGTTATCTACCCATTCCTGACACGACTTACTGTTTTTTTAATAGTGATTAATGATTAGTAATATATTAAACAATCTTAAACGTAATTTATAAGTAAAAATACAAATAATCGAACAACAAAATCCTTATTTTCAGTTATATACCAAAATAATTTTAATAAAAAAATCGTAACATAGACAAAAATATTGTGTGAAAATGATTAATAGTTTTAACAGTGCTGTCACGTCGTGTCATACGAGATTAGTTTGACACTTTTGACAGATATAGATGTCCTTCTACACCAAAGAGTAAAGAAACTGTCCATAACGGAAGTCAACAATATGCGATCCCAGATTTTTGATTTTTTATATTTTTTTCATTTCTCACGGACTTCGATTCCCTCTTATGATTACTTTTGGCTTATCTCATATGCATACTGATTATTGCTCTTCGATTGGATTGGAAACATCATATTATGTAACATTAAAAAATATAACCTCAATAGATTTTCTTTCCGACTTAAATAAGAAAAATTGAATTAATATTCATTTAAAGTAAACAATATTACGTTAAAAACAATAGTAGTGCTCCATATACAACATGTTAATAAAAAATCATCTGACAGGTTTTTCAATGTATGAACGATGGGCATTGTTCTTTCCACAACTCGCGGAAATCAAAACTTTAACCTGTTAGCTCAGTATCTCGCGCCTTATAGCACAGATAAACGAAAACTTTTATAATACCTATAGGTTTGTACGGAACCCTCGGTACGCGAGCCAAACCGGCACTGGGCCGGCTTTGCGTATTATCCACTTTATTATAACAGAACAACTGTTTTACTGATTTCTTTTATATTACTATAACAATATTTTTTAATTGAATTACAAATACAATAGTTTGTTTATCCACCTTTTCACATAGCAACTGTTTATTATATATTTTTTACATTTGGAGATGTAGGGAAGCTAGAAAATGACACAGGTTATTTTTATTTCGATAACCACACGGATTGACGCCACAGAACATTTGTAGGGTTTCTAAACGTTTGCCATTTACAACAAATAAACAAACAAAAAAACAAAGCTGCAATTAGAAGAAACTTTGTTTCAATCTTCCGACTATTATCTGATTCGGATTAAATCTGCGATCCAGACGGATGCAAACCAATCTTTACTCAGTGTTTATAACCGTCTGGAACGTCCTTTATTTTTCAAGTAAAACAGGTGCAGCAGATGTCATACGTTTTAAAATAGATACCTAGCCTACAATGTAATAACAGTGAGGTAAGAATATTAAATAGCCTTTCAATTTGAAATTCGAATCGCTTCCGAAGCTTTTATATCAAAATATTTCAAATTCTCATTTACAATAAATATCATTATTGTGAGTACCGCCTCCATTCGTGTATATCTCATTATGTAATTCAATGTTAAGGTCATTGGGGTCTTATTCTTAAGTGGTATTGCGTGTGGTAATTTTTCACCGGGCCTCTATTCTGTATAGAATTATCAGCTACTAGGAGTGGATACATGGACCACCATCTCAAAGGCTTTTAGCTGTTTACAAAGTAATTTGTACGTGTTGAAATTATTAATGGTTAGGTATGAAACATCCTTTTTGAGCCAATGAGCTATAAAAGTGTAGAGCGGTTTTCAGTTTAAACATAGTTACAACTAGCCGACCTGGAGAACTTGACACTCGATTCTCTCTCCCTAAAGTGCAGGGACATTGGCATGACGATATGTATGTTTATTTATATATGTACTAGCTGTTACCCGCGGCTTCGCCCGCGTAGTCTACTAATTTGATATTTAGCTCTCCAACACTGCTCGTTAAAATTTTAAGATAAAATGTAGCTTAAGTATATCGCTATCCAAAGTTTCATCTATTTTTCTTAATGTTAAAATCAATTTAGCAATTTTGCCGTCAAAACTGAACATACACTTTCTCTTTTCTAATTTCACCTCAGATAAATAGTAGGAATACGTTACTGTCTCCACAGTTTTATCTGCACTTCGGCAAATCCTGTGAAATTAAACTGTATAGCAAGTTATGGAAACCTCTAACAGATTTTTTTTGGAAATTTTGGAAATATACATATCGTCTCTGAGGTCTAACCGTGCGTCTTCAGAATGACTTCTTGAGATCTTGGATTTGATCTCCGGTCCGGGCAATAAAAAAACACAAATAGAAATTGTGAAGTTTCAATTTTCTACCTAATAGTAACGTTGCCACTTGCCCGGATTGGATAAATGCCCGGTTGGCTACAGGGTTGTCATCTACCAAATTGGACTTAATGTCTTCGGCTAGTCGTGAGCGCTCTGGTTGTGCAGTTAGGCAGAACTTCGGGGATATCTTCAGAAACTCACATTTAGAAATTGTCATCTACCAAATTGGATTTAATGTCTTCGGCTAGTCGTGAGCGCTCTGGTTGTACAGTTAGGCCGAACTAACCCTTCGGGGATATCTTCAGAAACTCACATATTTAAAAATTGTAGCAACAAAATTAAACTCTTCAGCTTTTTAATCTTATTATGAACAGATTCTGCGATAAATTGGACCTTGCACAGAAAAATGTCCTAGCCTAATGATGTGTCTACCTACTCTAAACGACATCATTTGAAAACAATTATTGCTTTTTCCCATATTGCTTAAAAATCTTCGAGATTCATCAGAATTGCACAATAAAAGAGACTTTAGCAGCTCAGCTGGTTCACCAAGCTAAGTAATACCCTACCATTAGCACAACCCTGCGTTTCATCTTTGAAGGGATCACAATGCCAATTAAAATCAAAGGAGTATTTTTATACTGTAACGTGTGGTCATAATAGAATCCTGCATTAACAAAAACATTCCTATTAAACCTTCTGAAAATGATTCTACTTTGAGCTTGACGCTGAGCGCTAGCTGATCTTCTCCATTGCGTCTGTGTAAATATCTCCAAGTCCCTCAAAGATACTTAACTGTCTTCGTCTTAGTCGTCTTAGTCTGTTGAGTCTGTGTATGGAGTAACCATTGTCGAATGCTAGCAAGTGATCATAATCCACAAAAACACTATTCTTGCCAACATTTTTATTTTTTTACCCAGGATTTTATCATCAGATCCTGACCTGGTGACCATGATACCACCTCTAAAATATACCCTTTCAAGCCTTCGCCTTCAGCCTTCATCACCTCTTTTTACCCATTCTCCTTCATTTTTAGTGATAAAAAGTAGCCTATGTTCTTTTGTTCATCATAAAGTGTCTAAATACAAAGTTTTACTGTTACAGCTTTAAAAATGACGAATATACATATGAACAGTCATCCCCTCTTTTTACCCATTCTCCCCCATTTTTTGCTATAAAAAGTAGCCTATGTTCTTTCATTTATCATACAGTGTCTAAATACAAAGTGTCACTGTTACTTACAGCTTTAAAAATGACGAATTTCCGTATGAACATTCATCCCCTCTTTTTACCCATTCTCCCCTATTTTTTGCAATAAAAAGTAGCCTATGTTGTTCCTTAGGGTCTATTCTATCTCTGTACCAAACTTAATCAAAATCTGTTCACTCACACAAAGAGTAACAGGCGGACAGACAGACTACTGTTACTTTCGCATTTATAATATTAGTAGGGACTCTTAACCAATTTTGCTATGATTATGATATTAATATTTGCTATTTTACTATGTGTATCATAATTTCTTTGTGTGTTTTTCGTTAATGATAAACTGATGTTAGTACGTGGTTCATTGTTATGGTTATGGTAAAAATTACTGTTACTTAAATATTTTTCCTACGCAAATTGTGCCACCCCCGTTAACCCCCATAGGGGTTGATTTTCAAAAAACGCTTAGCTGTAGCTCATAATTTGTATTGCAGAGCATTATTTCAATATCACGCAAAATATTTCAATAGAATTAAATTTTCCAGACAAACTTAGGGGTGGCCCTTTAACCCCCAATGATGGTGAATTTCGAAAAATCCTGAAATACGTTTTTCATAATTTGTAATAAAAAGCATTAATTCAAAGTTTCATGCAAAAATGTGCAATGAAAACATTTTTCTCATACAAACTTTTCCACCCCCTTTAACCCCCAATGGGGGTGAATTTCGAAAAACCCTGAAATACGTATTTCGTCATTTGTACTAAAAAGCACTAATTCAAAGTTTCATGCAAAAATGTGCAATAAAAATATTTTTCTCATACAAACTTTGCAACCCCCTTTAACCCCCAATGGGGGTGAATTTCAAAAAACCCTAAAATACGTGTTTCGTCATTTGTACTAAAAAGCTATAATTCTAAGTTTCATGCAAAAATGTGCAATAAAAATATTTTTCTCATACAAACTTTGCCACCTCCTTTAACCCCCAATGGGGGCAAATTTCGAAAAACCCTGGATTACTTGTCTCATCATTTGTACTAAAAAGCATTAATTCAAAGTTTCATGCAAAAATGTGCAATAAAAATATTTTTCTCATACAAACTTTGCCACTTTACCCCTTTTAACCCTTTTGGGGGTTGAATATCCAAAAAGTAATATGCCTATGTCCTTTTCATGAATGCAAACTATCTACATACCAAATTTCAGCAAAATCGGTAGGGTGGTTTAGGCGTGAAAAGGTAATAGACTGACAGACAGACAGAGTTACTTTCTCATTTATAATATTAGTATGGATGTAGTGATAATGTACAGTAGACAGGGTTAATTTTTTTAACATTTTAAAATAGTTTATAGTTAATAACTCAAATTGTAAAAAATATAAAACGTTTTTTTAATATTAAAACATATTATGTACATCATTATATAATTGAGTACTTTTTGTATAATATATAAGAAATATTTGCAGTAGAATATGTCAGAATACTTAAATAATTTTGTAACATCTTTGTAACGCACATTCCGAAACTATGCATACATTGTTTTCATTTTCAAAATATGACCTGTACCTACAATCAAATATTTCTCCACATTTCGAATTTTAATTTATTTAGTCACTTTATACTGAGTGTTGTTATATCTATAATTTCTTAACTACATAGCTTATGACCTAAAAATAAATACGGAAATGCAAATTGTTCCGTATATAACAAAACTAAAAATTAATAAATGAAATGGGACAACGCGTTAATAAGTTATTACCAAATTTGCAATTTGACTTGTCCTCCTCACCCTTTAGGCAATGAGATAAAAAGTATCCCATAACGTTCCTCAAACATAAAGTATCTATCTGCAAAATTTCGTCACGATCGAATCAGTAGATTCGGTGGGCAATAACCAATAAGTAAAAACTATATAGGTTTTGCTTATATTAAAAACTAGCTTCCGTCCGCGACTCCGTCCGCGCGGATGTCGGTCTTCAAGTGATAAAACTGCAAAATTAAGATTTATTTTTTTCTACTTATTTTTCAAGATAAAAAGTATTCCATTTTATGCCGATGATAATAAGTATATTATAATTATACCAAGTTTCATCAAAATCGAACCGTTAATTTTCACGTGTTGCCTGAACATACAGACAGATAGACAAAAAAAATTTTAATCACATATTTGGGTTTGCTATCGATCCAGTAACACCTCTGCTATTTATTTTTTCAATATTTTCAATGTACAGAATTGACTCTTCTACAGATTTATTATATGTATAGATATATGTAGGTATTTAAAAATATGTCAAGACATAACATTCCAGTGACAGCTTGGCAACATACAGTTAACGTCTTTGTCTTCAGACTTGTACATTTTTACCATTAAGAAAACAGTCAGTTTGTTTTCCTTCTAATCCACAAAAACAACCGATAGTGAGAAATAAAATTCAAAAATTGTAAGGTGTTTTATATTAAAACAATTTTAAACTCTTTTTAAATGCAAATTGACTTGTTCCCTTGTCTCCCCTCAAAGCGTAATTGAGGATAGAATGCCTATTTCTGGGGCCATTGTAAGATTAAACACAATTACAAAAAACGGTCAATTGCGTGTCGTACAGATGCGTAGGGTTGCCATAAATAAAATTGTCAAAATTTTAAATTCGAGCGTTTTGCGCATCTTTAATTTTATCTTTCCATAAACACATCCACACCCATACACATGCACACATACTTATCTTTACGCTAAGTTCCTTTACGTGGTAGGCAGAGAGTATCGAGTGCCAAACCTCACGATTCTGGCAGACCTGTCTGTCTTCCTTTACATTAATTACCCTTTTCAAACAAACACACTAGTTTCGAATACTACTAACATATCTTTGGATAAACCAGTACATGGTTGCACCTCTCCCTATCTCTACGAAAACACAGAAAAGACCTAAAAAAGGTGAATGAAATAAGGGGATCATTTTCAAATAAAGTCAAAGGAAATAGGGTTTCATTTTTGTAATTACTAAAAGCAAACATTTTATTACCGCTCCACCGTAGTCATTACCAGTCTTCATTTATTCAAAGCTGGATTCATTTAATTATGATAAAGTTTCTTCAAATGAAAGAT
Source organism: Calephelis nemesis (assembly GCA_002245505.1). Classification (NCBI taxonomy): domain Eukaryota; kingdom Metazoa; phylum Arthropoda; class Insecta; order Lepidoptera; family Riodinidae; genus Calephelis; species Calephelis nemesis. Next base: position 113,388 of record NJDD01000399.1, read on the forward strand.
AAAATTAAAATCGTTCCTTGAATTATTTATTTTCTCTGACTGGAATAGCTTAATTCATTTCGTCTCTATCACACCGGTAACTTTGATAAAAATAGAAAAAGGTTAGTATTATTGCTTCTTTTATAGCTTCATAAAAAATACGTATCTTATACACTCCTTTGCAAAAAAAACGGGCGGGTTTGATTTTTTAACATTATTGGT
>NJDD01000399.1:113688-141958 GCA_002245505.1 Calephelis nemesis
TATAAAATTCTCGTGTCACAATGTTAGTTACCGTACTCCTCCGAAATGGCTTGACCAATTCTCGTGAAATTTTGTGAGCATATTGAGTAGGTCAGAAAATCGGACAACATCTATTTTTCGTAATCCTACGTGATAAGGGTGAATCACAGCAAAAAAATAGTAGAACAACGTCAGCTAGTTTTAAAATAGATTGTACATAGTATCGCTTTTATTTTTTATAAACTAGGCGTCTGTCCTTTCTTTGTTTTAATTTCTTTTAATAAATATTATGTAACCTTTAATCGTCATCCCTACATAGCATAAAACAAAGTCGTATCCTCTGTCACTATGTCCCTTTGTATGCTTAAATATTTAAAACTTTGATTGATTAAAAAAGAAGGTTTATGTTATCATATTTCATAACCGTGCGAAGCCGGGGCGGGCCAATAGTTAGGGAAGATATCGAATTTTTAAGGTAAAAGAATGTTTCGTCTACATTAAGAAAAAAACAGTAGCAGTCGTGGGACTGCCGATAGAAGTGAAAACGGAACTATTAAGTTGAGAGTAATTAAAACAAAAATTATATGAAATTTATAAAAGCCTCAAATGCGCACATAATACATTCAGAAATAGTCGATGTATTAGTGTATACGTGTACACAGGCTACTGCGCGTGCGCTAGTCTATCTCTCCATAGCTATAGATATACTATTATCATTAGCATGTCGGTGACGCGAACCTTTTTTTTTGCTTTTTTTTTTTTGAATGACTAAATTGTTGTTAATCTCGCGATTTTATGCAACTTCACCGAGCTTTGTGGGCCGAGCAGAGTGCTCAGCCCGAGAATTGACGCGAACCGAGGATTTTACCCTCTACCAAACCGCTTAACGCGTCTAAAGCAGTTTTCACTTCAACAAAAAACCTTTTCTCTTTAAGTTTTATAACAACAATTTTATTCAGAAAATATAGGACGTTTCTGAGACAAAAAATATGTTAAACGAGAAAATTGCTAAACTAATCAAAATGTTTTTTTATGGGAGAGGTCAACGAACGAGCTCATGGCACTCCGGATGGTGAGATATAACCGTGCCTTAAAAACACCATAGATGTTACAGGTGCGTCGCCTTCCTGTGACTGAGGTGTTAGGCCTCTTTTCTAAATTTACCGTCTGCCCTACCCTCCGGGAAGAAACATGACAGAGACATTATGGCGGCAGCAATAGGTAAGGCGGTGGATCATTACCCGGGCAAGATGCTGTACAGCATTTTACCACCAGTGGTCTTGTTTGTGGTGACCTATATCTAAACCAGCGCTCGCTTCTTACGAGCTGCCTGACACTGATGCAGATGTCTACTCTGGATGCACACCACAATGTGGTAGAATATGTTGGAAAGCTTAAATAATTTTGTAACAACTTCAAAACGCATATTCCGCAAATAAATATATTTTCTTTTCTTTTTCTTTTCTTTTCTACTCAGCAGATCCGCACCAACTCTGGATAAAGTCAATAATAAATAATCTTACTTTTTGATGTTTTAATATAAAATGTTTCGTGATAATCGTTCAAGGAATACAATTACAATTGATATTACAATAAAATTGAAGAAATAATTGAAAGTTTTGCTCGAGGCCTAACACCCTGACCTCAGGTTAGTAACGCACCATTATCACCTTTGGTATATCTAGGCGAAATTCTCACCATTAAGAAATCCGTCTGCTTGTTTGCCTTCCGATACCATAAAGAAAGTCATACAAATGTATACATATCTTCACGCCAAGTCCCTTACGAATGTAGGCAGAGAGTATAAAGTGCCAGACCTCACGATCCTGACAAACCTGTCTATCATCCTTCACATTCATTACCCTTTTCATACAAACAAAAACAATACAAACAAAAATATTCGCAGGCGCCCATGTGCCAGTGCGTATGAAGTCGCAGGAGAAGACTAGCTTGCGTATTAGCAATGATTAAGTAGACTTAATTAGAATTAGATCATACAGCATCTGGATTCGAAAATAGATACATATTAAATACTTCCACCATGTTTTATGAACTTATGAGTCAAATGCTAAAATACATTATCTATAAATACAAATTATATTTTACTCCTTTGGTTGAATACGTGTTCCGGTTCGAAGGGTAAGGTAGCCGGTAAACTTACTTTTGCTTAAGGCCTAACACCATGCCTCAGGTTGGCAACGCACCATTACCATCTTTGGAGTTTTTAGGCAGCATGAATTTCTTACCATAACGAAATCCGTCTGCTCAATATCATAAAAAAGGTGTTAGCGTAAACGCGTAACTTCTCTGACTATCCACTAGATCTAGGTTCGACTCGTTACAGAGACAGGTATGTATGATAAACATTTCTGTCATTCTAGTAGTCAGAATCCACCACTGTGGTCGCCTCTGTGGTCTAGCGGTTCAGTTGTTGAACTTTACTGCATGAGGTCTCGGGTTCGAATCCCGGGTCGGGCAACGAAAAGAAAATTGGGTTTCTGTAATTTTCTAATAAAAAAAAACGTTGTTTGGGATTGCAAATGTGCCCGGTTGGCGATAGGCTTGCCAGGTATCACATTGTAGGACTTAGTGTCTTCGGCTAGTCGTGGGTGTCCTGGTTGTGCCTCTGTCTACCTCTTCGGGGATATGGGCGTAAAGATACTTTACTATACTTTTAGAATCCACCACATGCCATTCAGTCTCACTAAAGTCTGCAATTAGTGCGCTTGTTTAATTTTTTTTATGCTTAATACAAAGTAATGAGTTCTTGGGTTGATTAATTATTATTTTGACGTTAAGGCCCACTTGCACGTTCCTGGGTTAAGTTTAATAACTGGTTACACATACACATACATACATATCTACACGCCAAGTCCCTAAGGTCATTCTTTCCATTCTATCATTCTTTCCACATGACCATCATCATATAACTGATATCATGACATAACTGGTTAAACTGTCAAATATATATTAAATTAGCCATACGTTAGAAGCTAACTTTAAGTTAAATAATTAAGCCAGTGCAAGTGCAAGTGCAAGTGGCCATAGCAAATGTATTTTTTGTACAAATATCCCTGATATTTAAATAATTTTCTTTCATTAGCGATCAATTTATTAAAGTTTAGTAATTTTAAGAAAATAAACTTTTTATAGTTTTACACGGTCTACGTGAACTATTTATTTCACGTGAACTGACCAGTTTATTTAAACTATCAATTAATATGAAATATTCTAATTTACTATAACGCCTCTGTGTTCTATCGGTTCAGTTATTGGACTTGACTGCCTGAGGTCCCAAGTTTGAATCCCGGGTCGGGCAACAAAAAGAAAATTGGATTTTTCTAACAATTTTCTAATAAAAAAAAACGTTGTTTGGGATTGCAAATGTGCCCGGTTGGCGATAGGCTTGCCAGGTATCACGTTGTGGGACTTAGTGTCTGTGGCTAGGCGTGGGTGCCTGGTTGTGCCTGTGCCTACCTCTTCGGGGATATGGGTGTGAAGATATTTTTTTCTAATTTACTAAAACTACCGCTCAACAATGTTTTTTTAAAACATTGACCATCAAAATCGTAGAAACTGTGTTCAAATTTTTAGCAAATTTAAGTCACCGCCAGACAAGTTATTATTATACAGAATAATATTAAAAATTGTGTAGATAATATAAGAATTTAAGTAAAGTCGTAGTCAATTTAAAAAATATAATTAAAAGTATGGATTAAATACATAGTAACTTCAACGACAAAGAATTCTCAACATTTGCGTTTTAATCACTGGCTGCAGTTTTTTTTTAAAAAAAAGAAAGTATAAAAAAGCGTTAAAACAAAAAAAAATACCTGTTATTTGATCCGCACTCAAATTTGGAACACTCATTTTTAACTATCACTAAACACCAAAAAATGGACACAGGATGCGCACGCGCATCATAAACACTGAATCAACACATCAGAATCACACCTATATCAACATATACCACTATCACCGGTAAACTGTCTCGTTAAAGTCATTATAAATAACTATAATCTCCGAAACCCGTTAACTTCCTAAATCGCGCTTACAAAGTACCTATTAACGTATTCTTAATCAACTTGTTTGATATGAAACTGTTAATAACACAAATCACAGCAAAAACACTTTTGTATTTAACAATCACAAAATACTTTTGTAAGTTAATACTAGTCACAAATACTTTTATAAGTAACAAATAATAACAATTTACTTTTGTAAGTAAATACTAATCACAAATACTTTAGTAAGTAGAAAATAATCATAAAATACTTTTGAAAGTAAATACTATTTACAAATACTCCTACTTATACGTGAAAAACAATCACAAAATACTTTTTTAAAGGAAATACAAATCACGTAAAATCAAGAAACGAGCGTGCACTTGAGCTGTTTCTTGAGAATGAGATTATCAGTATTTATCATACTGGTCGTTACTGTGTCCTTTAATAGAAGTATACGTCACTGATATGTCCATGTTAACGAGGTAGGAAAGACTAGCTGAGAATTGATAGGGTAATTTTCTGAGCTGACGATACCGGATTGGTATTACCTCCTTATTCCTGTTATCTTAGTCGCCTCTGTGGTCTAGCGGTTCAGTTGTTAGACTTGGCTGCAAGAGGTCCCGGGTCGGGCAACGAAATCAAAATTGGGTTTTTCCTATTTGCTAATAAAAAAAACGTTGCTCGGGTTTGGATATGTGCCCGGTTGGCGATAGGCTTGCTACCTATCACATTGTGGGATTAAGTGTATTCGGCTAGTGGTGGGTGCCCTGGTAATGTCTCTGCCTACCTCTTCAGGGATGTGGGCTCGAAGATACTTTTAACTTACTGTCATAGCGTCAGTACTAAAGTTGGATATCCGCTATAATTACCTAGGTAATCTAAAATTTCAGCCATGAGATAAAACGCACCAGTAACCTTTTTGATAGGCAATAGTTGCCTATTATTGTAAGGAGAGTTTATAGCTAGTTCGCTATCGTATAACATAAAAAATAAAGAAATTTGTAACACGCTCTTATTTAATACTAGCTCCCACTAGCGGCTTCGCTTGAGTGCTAATGTATATTTTTTTTCAATCGTAGCCTATGTGTTATCCAGATAAATAAGCTATATTTTTGTAAAGTTTCATCTCAATCACTTTAGCACTTTTTTCGTGAAAGTGTAACAAACATCGATCAATATTTACAAAATTTTGCATTAATATTATTAGTAGGATAAAATGACGAGTTTGTAAGTCACATGCTTATCTCCAGAACTGATAATTAGATTTGATTATTTTTTGCACTTGATAACGGAATGAAGTAGATTATTCAATGCAATTCAATGGTTATGCCAATGTGGATAAATACATTTTACGACAGCTACTTTTTAAGGGTTAAAAAGCAAAGATGCAGGCCTCTTCGCTTTTTAAGGGTTAAAAAGCAAAGATGCAGGCCTCTTCTCTCCAGATAGTAAGCAATGTAAATGTTTTTGGACATCAAAACTGGTAAAGCGTTGCCATCCTGAGGTGGAACTGTTAAACTTTTTGTTTAAGTCAATTTAACTGACGTCATCATCATCATCATCATCATTTCAGCCATAGGACGTCCACTGCTGAACATAGGCCTCCCCCGTTGACTTCCACGTCGACCGGATGGAAGCGGCTTGCATCCAGCGAGACCTACCTACAAATTAACTGACGTCCTACCTACCAATTCAGAACCATGACAGTGGCATTCACTGACGCTGTGGCGACAGGAGCTATGAATGTTATCAGCGAAGTTATACCTGAATGATAATTAAGCACAATAAAATTACAAAACCGACTCCCAACTATTTCGTTGGGTACCAAGTCGCGATTTGAGAATTATTTTTTCAAAACATAGCAAATGGTTCCGAAATGGTCCCACATACATTAATTCATTAACATCCTATTAGTAGCTTTTGAGTTACACTTAATAATGCATACATTTTCACATATCTTGACGACCTCATCAATGATGTCTAAGTTTTTATTATTAATATAATTCGAAAACCAGTAGTCGGACCATTAAAAAAGGAATATGGGACCATCTAGGAATCGTGGTCCTATCATTCTAAAAATAACCATCAAAAGCGGTTGGCTATTAGCTGAGAAATCGCATAACAAAGGTAGGCAAATTAAGAAGCTCCTCCGTTTTTGAAATCAGTTAAAAACAAAGATTAGCTATTTCTAAATAACTTTGATTGAGTATAAATGTTTCTTTATAATAGTGTTTGCTTAAGGCCAAAGGAAAGTTGTAACACATTTATTTCTTTTTCCCTTAGAAATTAAACAAAGTTTTTGCGTGTCGAGTGAAAGTACCTTTCGCTTACGCAGTGAGAAAAACTGTAACAAACGTATAAACGAAAACAAGAAAACTCATCAAACATTACAATAAAACGTTAACGTAACGTAACTAAGTGAAATCTAAAGTTATATTTGCTTGCACGTTTGTAGTGGTCGCCCATTGGTCGAAATTCGATCATAACAAATTTTAATATCTTGTTGATAAGAACGCCATTTTCATTTCTCAAGACCAACTACTTTGTTTCCAAGCTTTTTAGTGCGCAGTAGTCTGTGATCTTTTATAGTTATCATCAATATACTTGTTTGTGTGTGTCAAATGTATGGTAGTGTGGGTAATGTTTTATTTATTAATTTAATGTACTTTATAAGCCTTATTATTGAAAAGTATTAGCGTTCGGTACTTCTCCTACACATAAACTATAAGTATGTCAAGTTTTATGTTCCTGCGTCCTCGCAATTTTCGTAAAAAGGGGTCCAAAGTTTTGGCATCACGTATTAATATATAGATAATGAGTCAAATATAACTGTTAGTTAAGCTGTCAAATGTCAACTGATTTAACCCTTCTGTTTCTCTAGGCACTACTACGTGGCATTACACACCAGATCAGCGGGCACGTAAGTTATATTAGTAAAAGGGTATGTGTTTTTGGTAAATATAGTATTAACACGCGATGTAATTATCTATATTACATATTAAGGATAGGTGTTTGCGTGATACAAGACAGTGTACATGATAATATGCATTAATGTGGGGAAGTAGAAATTTTTCCTCTCGTTTTCCCCATGTTCGTCCAATTTCCTTTGTAGACATGTATACATTTATATGCTTACACACCTTTATATTTTTTAAACATGTATTCTCTATAACCTTTGGTCGCCTTCAGATAAAGCAAAGGCAGCAAAGGTTGTAGAAATATTAGCAACAATATTCCTAGTAGTAGATTCCAGCAACTGTACCTCTAGGAATTCTCTACCTTACCTATTCCAGCGGCTTTATGATAGTTTGATAGTGTCATGTTCCAGTTCCTAGAGTAGGGATACCCCTAGACTTGTATAATAGACCGTATATCTCGGCAGTAGGAAGAAAATGCACTTATAACGTTTATGGTGTCTATAGGCCCCAATTCTCTTACCACCAGGAGGAAGCTGTGCGTGCAGGCTGTTTCATCGCATAAAAACCTAGATTTAGATTAGATATTATTAAATTTTATTTAATTATATTTTAACACAGTGGCTTTAATACAAGTAGCCTTAAAAATTATTGCTTAAAATAACCATTATTTTAAAGAACAAGTATATAATAAAAAAATGTCATTAACTTTTACGAATGAAAAATGTTAAAGTGAAACCTCTTTAGCGTATGTGAGAAATTTTCCTTTACATTAATATTACGTATTATTAATATTGATGCGTTTATTAACTTTTAGTTACGCTCCACAAAAAAACCTCTGTATGTTATCGCCGAATTTCATACTTCGTTTAAAAGGTGAGAAAAAAAGAAGAATCACTTCCTTCACTTAAAGAAGATTCACAATCTTCACTTAAAGAAGATTCACTTCCTACTTGTGTAAACCAGATACCTTTTTTTCATTTTGTGAATATTCAAAATCAGCGAAAAAACATGATATCAAAGAAAACTGCAAAGGCGATGACTCATAAAATGATGACAAGGGAGATACGAATCAGATAGATTATCAATTACTTTGGCAGTGATTTCTAGTAAGAAAATCATCAACAGGAAACATGATTTCTAATTTAATTTTAAGTTTAATATTGTAAATCCAACTTGCAAAAAATAAAATTAATCATACTGACGACCATGACTCGTAATATACGAGGGAGAGAACATGACTCATTAACCTGATGCATGGATTTGTTTCATCAATGATTTTCAGTAAGAAAAAACTTTGAAATTCAGTTTAATATTGTGAACGCAAATACTGGGAGACTTCAGAAGAATCGATGCCCTTATGATTAGTGAGATTACGAATCAAATGCAATATCGTTTACATAAATGACCTCGCAAAGGCTAAACACATAACCGCGTGGCGACGCCGCTAAAATACGTTGCAGTTTCATAGACATTTATCCGCCATGGACCATCGTGAGAAACTTATCACTTATTTGTTATAAAAATGATTTTACTCTATTAAAAAAAAAGTGCCGTGCCGCTACAATCGCCAGTGACGTTACTGCCGATTGGAGCGCGGCGCCGCAACGCGGTTATGTGTTTAGCCCCTAAGAAAAACATCGAAGGTAAACATTATTTTTATTCCAACTTTTAAATTTAACATTTTGAACATTATTTTTCCCCGTATTGGTTCGTGCTCCTTTGCAGAACAGACCATATGCCTTCCTGCCAGGCACCTCGTAAAAGGCGAGCACAGTGTTACCGTCACTAACACCATGACATCCTACGAGGTGGTAGAGTTTCGCAGCGACTCGCCCGGATTGGTACCACCGCCTTGCCTATTGCTGCCGCCAAAACGTCAGTGCTTGCCGTTGACGTCTTCCGGTATGGAGGGTAAGGTAGCCGGTAAACTTACTTTTGCTCGAAGTCTAACATCTTGGCCTCAGGTTAGCAACGCGCCATTTCCACCTTTACTATCTCTAGGCGGCGTGAATTTCTTACCATCAGGAAATTCGTCTGCCTTTTTTGCCTTCCAATGTCATAAAAATACACTATTGAAAATAAGAGTGTCTATCTAAGTGGTATCAAAGCTGATGACTCATTACATGATGACAAATGAGAGATGACACACGAATCGTATCCATCTATTTATTCCATCAATGATTCCTAGTAAGAAAAACGATAGGAAAATCGATTAGCAAGAGGAAAACCAGTCTGCATAACTGCAAGTGAATTTAAAATTAAATTATGTGCGGAATGCAAATAATTGATGTAATCACTCGTGTTTAAATCATGACATATATAGTTTTAATGCCATGAACCTAGCTCTTGCGCAGCGAATATGCGTTGATTAACGATTTTAAGAAACATATAATTAAAGTAGGTTTTCGAGGCCAAACAATCTTGTCAATGAATATAGAATACGAATTTGACACAGTTAAAGTTTGTATAGAGAACGAGCGCAGAGAAAATCTATATATTAATACATGATGCCAAAACTTTGGAGTCCTTTTTACGAAAATTGCGCGGACGCAGGAGCATGAAATTTGGCACACTTATAGCTTATGTGTAGGAGAAGTGCAGAATGTTAATATTTTTTCAATAATGATGCTTATGAAGTATTATTACCCACACTACCATGCATTTGACACACACAAACAAATATGTTAATGATAACGATAAAAGAAAACAGATGGCACACTAACAGTTTTGGAAACAAAGTCTTGAGAAATGAAAATGGCGTTCTTATCAACAAGATATTAAAAATTTATCATGGTCGAGTTTTGACCAACGGGTGACCACTAGTATGTATTTAACTCCCAACGCAAAGTAAGGGATGTTATAAGTTTGACGAGTGTGTTAGTTCACTTTTGAACATAAGTGAGACCTAACAGTTAAAACACTAACGAATGCTGGTGCGACTGAGCTGGTTTGATTTTGGAGCTAGAAGATACAGGCGATGTAATCCTAGAATGCCCATCTAAAACTTTGGTTCTGTCGAAATGGACGACATGGACTTGATGAAAGAACTGGAATTATAAAGGGTCATATTTTAAAAGTTACGGCATTATGTTTCGTAATCTTTGCATTTTATCTAAATCAAAAAGAGAGGTGTTCCAAGTTTGATGTGTTTGAGTGTTTTGTGTCTGTCTTTGCATTTTATTTAAAAATCATATAAAAGAAAGGTGTTGTTAGTTGGAGGTGTGAGATTGTGATCATAACTTTTAAAGAGATCTTGTGTTTTTTTTTTATTTTTAAGGTTATTCATAACATGCAATAGAGCCTCTTAGTTTTCTAGACGTCGCGTCGCGTAGGGCGTCGCGTAGGGTAGCGGGAGAGGGGTCGCATTCCAGCGGAGTGTACAGTTGACGAGTACGAGTTGTAGAGATTTTCAAAAATCATCATGGCATCGGTAACTAACTCTTTGTGTTGCAGGGTTTTTTCATGGGCTATAGTGACTATTTTTCATAGTCTATAAGCCCTTAAAAATGCACTGGGTGCATCGTATACAAAAAAAACACACTCTTACCAAATATTTACATACATTTAATATAAAATTACTCTTTCAGCTTAAACACTGACTTTAATGATAGAAAAAAAAGTAAAAAGTAATAAAATCTTATGGCTACTGAGCCAGGCGTTTTCTTCAATCTTTGTCATCGTCCAATAGGTATTTTGAATGCAAACATGTTATTGGGCAACAATTCTGAACACTATTAATAGTGTTCAAAATTTAAATTTAAATATATTGTTAACGAAACTGTAAACAGGTTTGAAATTAATGATTTCTCAAAATATGGTGTAGTGATGTAACTTACAATCTCTATTTTAAGATGTTTCATTTTATCGATGTTCAAACGATGTTGCTATTATTAAATGTTTTCATAGTAATGTTCAGTATTCATGTAAATGATTAAACTATTTCTCAATAATGAATTCAAGAAATATGTTACTGTGTATCTTCACACCTATATCTCCAAAATCGTAAGCCTGTGACTAGCCGAAGATCCCAGATAACGATCAATCCCGGATTTTTATATTTTTTTCTTTAATAGAAACTTTTCTTTTATATCTGATAAAACAGTATCACACAAAATATATCCAATATATTTTATAACAGATTTAAAAATACGAACTATCACAATAATTATAAATATTTAGTTACGATAAAACAAAATAAATAAATATTTACTACATGTACGCTGATTAATGATTTTAAGAAATACATATATTTAAAGTAATTGGCTGAGAAGTGTTAGGCATGTAAAAGTGTGTCAACTAGTGATGTACAGCAATTGGCTACCTTCAATCTAAAATGTTTGATTATCTTTTCGATACCTATCTTGCATTTTCAATACTTTTTCTTCTTCTTTTATAAATATGGTTTTTGATTGTTTTTCACGACTTACTTTGCCAATGTCAAGGTAGTTAATTCTTATGCAGTAATTAGTCACTATGTACAAAGTCATGTCAGGTAAGGGTCTTGATTAAAGCGGCGGTTTCGTTACTCAAGCTCATCTAGTGAGATTTGACGGCAGCGGGGAAATAGACGAAACACAAATTTCTTAATGATTATTTCATTTGTGCACTTTCACTGAACAAAATTAATCTAATTCCCACCTAAATTAACCAATTTCACTCAAAATAAACACGAAATTCAACAATAATGAAAAATTACGACCACCTTCATTCATTATGACGCCGAAACTCCATAACTTATTCAATATTTATGTATTCGTTACGAAAAAAAGAGGGGTTTTATAAGTTTGACACCTCTGTCACTTCCTTTCTTCCTGCCACTGTTTATATGTAGGTTTTATCGAGGATTATTGAGTCCTTTGAATTTTATGTTATCCTATGACGTTTATTACTAAATATTATTAATAGGACTTTTAACACATTTTGATGAATGATTTTAAGAAAAACATGATTAAAATTATGTCACTTTGTCATTTGTAAACTCCATTTAAAGATATCATTTGGACACAATTATACTATCTCTTATGAATAAATTCAAACTGCGATGTATCTTTTTTTCATGAATATTTAAGCAACAAAACTGTGTGTGCTGATAAATGGTTTTAAGAAATACATATATTTGAGGCAAGTTATTAAGAAACATGTCAGCTAGTGATGTAGCTGTGACAGTTTACAAAATTCTTGTATAGTTGTTGATTACTCGAATATAAATTATTGACATCACTCAAACATTTATAAGGATTCTGAATACAAACTTTGAAATAGCATTTTTCTATATTCTTTACGGATTATGTGACTATCACAGTAAACAATTAGAGAATTATTTGTATATTTTAAAGTTCAGGGAAGCCAAACAGCATTTAAATAAATAAATATCTCTGGACATGTCACACAAATTGAATTTAACCCCAAAGTAAGCATATTATATTATGCTTGTGTTATGGTCGTTAGTCAACGATTCTAATACATGAAAATAATTAAATAGATACCAGAGCAAATTTAATAAACACCCAGACCTGGATATACAGACATCTAAATGTTCATCACACAAATGCCTGCCCCCCGTGGGAATCAAACCCGAGCCTCGCGGTTGGTCGATGTAGTTAGACATGTACGCTAGCCACTCGGTCAACGAGTGAAGTGAGAGATGGTGTTACTGGTGCGTTATCAACCTTAGCTTAACTAAGATATTAATCTTTGATTTATACGTGATGTTTTCAAACAAAAATGCAACTATAGAAAACTTTATAGTTATATCGACAGAAAAAATTAAGGTGGTGCTATGAATTCGGATACTCGTAGCTGAGCTTATCAGGTGTAAGAGTATTCCAGTAGAAGGCGATGGGTTTGTTACATACCTATTCCTTATACCATTATACACAATCTACATTTACATCACTACTCGTATGACTGTGCCAATAGTATCAACTGCAACTAGGTATAGGTAATGGTAGTTGAGTATTTTAATGTTGCCTTCAAATAATTTCCATTTTTGTCCACCAGTTAATGTAATTTATTACATCGCTCATATATTGAGAATACATTTACCTTCAATGCTAGTTTAAATTGGCAACACCTTTCTAAAATATGCAATGACTTTTGCGTGTAATTTCGTTCATTTAGGGTTGTATGTATATAACTAGACTTAGGTACCAAGAAGATATCTTAATATATATAAAAGACGTGTAACGTTGTTTGTCCGCGTTGGACTTCCAAACTACTTAACCGATTTTAATAAAATTTGCACACCGTGTGCAGTTTGATCCAATTTGAAAGATAGGATAGCTTACATCTCTACAACTAGTAATGTATGTAACATATCGTAGTCTAGCGTCTGATTGTATAAAATTACTTTTCATTAAGTCAGTGAGTATCTTCACGTCAGTATCTTCGAAGAGGTAGAGGTACACCTAGGGCACCCACGATAAGCTGATGGTACCTAGGTCAACAATTTAGATTATAACTAATTTCGGGTAACGTTATTTTTATTAGAAAATTGAAAACAATGCATTATATATTCCCGACACGGGAATCAAACCTGGGATCTCACGTAGTTTTCAATTGTTAATTTAAACACTGTTCGATGAACTCTGAAACTTTATCATTATAAGCAAACTTAAAATCTCAACAAATTTTCTTTAAGCGAGGAATTATAAAAAAAATATTAACCTAGTATGTAAAAATATCATACGTTTTATAAATACTCTTTTCGTTTTATAAGAACTCTAGATAAACGAAATCACGTTCGAAAGCTAAATAAATCCAGAATAATTCACTCCTTTTTGCGGGTAATCTAAAAGTATAAAATACCATATCCAAAATTTCATTTTCCTGTTCATGAACGTTGAATGAGTTTAAAAATTAACGAAAATATGTGGAACTGTTATCTGAGCTGTCATTCATGTTGTAAAGTAATTAGTTAGTAGTTACAATACTTGTGTACCGAGATAAGGAAATTTTAAGAGTAGTACTTAGTTATGAGACCATGAACTTTGTAGTTTCATGGTTTTATCTCAGTACGTAATACCTCTTGAAGTAAACGTTTTAAATAATACAGTATTTTTTATGATATTGGAAGGCAAACAAATTGATGAATTTCCTCATGGTAAGGTAGCCGGTAAACTTACTTTTGCTCAAGGCCTAGCATCCCGGCCTCAGGTTGGCAGCGCACCATTACCACCTTTGATGTCTCTAGGCGGCGTGAATTTCTTAACATCAGGAAATCCGTCTGCTTGTTTACCTTCCAATACCATAAAAAAGTTCAGTTTTATAATTTCTCCTTTCATTCAATAGTATTTTACATATTGTCCTGTATCAGAATCAGAAAAATCTTTATTTACTTGAACCGTACAAGTGATATTTGTGCGCGTCGACATTTTTTTTAAACTACCACCGGATCGTATTTGTATTTTTTTTAAAAAATTTTCAAAAAAATTTTTCAAAAATTAATTATAGATATAAAAACACTGAGCATAAAGTGACCAAATAAACTGTAATTCGGGTTGTAGAGAAACATCTGAACGTGTAGAAATTCTTACATATCTTCATACAAAATCCCCTGCAGGTCTGGCTGAGAGTATCAAGAATCAAATCGATCAGATCGGTTAGTATTAAATAAAACTCTTGTCTATTACGTACTTCAGATGAAAAGTTTAGTTATTTCGATAAGGATAAATATTTGTCGATAATAGGCGATAAACATTGGCTTATATTTTTTTTAGACAAAGAAGCAGACGGATATTGCAATGATAAGAAATTCGTCATACTGTTCATAGGTTATAAATGTTAGTTCATAGAAATTCAGTCTACGTTCACTTGAATTTCAATTTAGGTTAAAAATAATACCAACCTTCTTATATGTATACCTATATAAAAATCAATTGCTGTTCTTTGCTCTCGCTAAAACTCGAGATCAGCTGGACCGATTTAGCTGATCTTGTTCAAACAACCACGCCAGTTTCGAAGACTTTTGACACCACCCCCGGATAATAAATAAATAAATAAATAAATATCCCTGGACTAGTCACACAAATTGAATCTATCCCCAAAGTAAGCAAATTATATGCTTGTGTTATGGGTGTTAGTCAACGATACTCTAATACATATGTATAAATACTTAAATAGATACCAGAATCATTTTTATAAACACCCAGACCAGGAAATGCAGACATCTAAATATTCATCACACAAATGCCTGCCCCCGTCGGGAATCGAACCCGAGCCTCGCGGTTGGTCGTTGCAGTTAGGCGTGTACGTTAGTCACTCGACCAACGAGGCGGTCATACATGAGCGACTTGATTGTGGTATGTCAACCTAGGTCTCCCCACGTACCTACATCCATCCACATTCGGATTGTACATCTGCTTTGTCAATTTTTCATTTGTCATTCTTTCCACGTGACCGAACCAGTGGAGCATGTCCTTTCTTCTTTTAACACTAACTCTGTCTTTCAAACGCACATTCTCTCGGATCTCACTGTTACGAATCAAAATTGGTCTAGTAAAAAATATATGCAAATTGAAAACCCTTTTCTTAGATACCGTATATGCACAAATGACCTCAGTGTATCTTCACACCCATATGTCCGCAGAGGTAGGCATAGGTACAACTAGGGCACCCACATCTAACCGAAGACACTAAGTCCCACAATGTGATAGGCAAGCCTATCGCCAACAAGCTTCATATCCAATCCCGAGTAACGTTTTTTTTTAGAAAATTGGAACAACCAAATTTTGCTTGTTTTTGTGGCCCGACTCGGGAATCAAACCCGGGGGCTGGGACCTCATACAGTCAAATCCAACACCTGGACAGCTAGACCTTTGACTTATAGAAATCGAGGTTATTTACAAATAGATACTTGAACATTGCATTCTCAAAGTGATCGTCACTATGTTTGGAGAATTTTTATCACATATCCGAGAATATTTTAAAATCACAAATGACTAATACCATGTAAGCACAAATCGATGTTATTTGTACTAGGAGCGTCGGTTCGTAATCGTATCATGCATGTTACAATTTTATCACTTTCTTACTAATTTTAACATTTTTATGAGACTAAAATGCAAACATGCATACGGTTTTCCTTATTATGAAATACACGTTTATTATAAACTAGTGGTCGCTCATTGGTCGAAATTAATTAATACAAATTTTGATCTGTTTAAACAAAGTTCTTTGTGGAAGGCGTAATTGGGGCGTGATTACAACCGCCTGGATGACGCTTTAATAAACAAAACGAGCCAAAAACTAAGGCTTTGAGTACAATTATAATATTTATAACGTGGTGATAATTCATTACTTATTCTTTCCGACGTAATCTTAGTGCTCAGAATTGTCGTTATTCAGTCGGGAGTTTTAGGATGCAGGTGTCCTTTTTCAGAGAAGAGGCAATCCGATCCCAAGTTGGCAACGCGCATTTACAATTAGTATTTATCTTTACATTAATACATAATGCCAAAACTTTGGACCCCTTTTTACGAAGATTGCGCGGACGCAGGAGTATAAAATTTGGCACACTTATAGTTTTTGTATAGGAGAAGTGCAGAACGCTAATATTTTTTCAATAATAATGCTTATAAAGTACATTAAATCAATAAATAAAACATTACCCACACTACCATGCATTTGACACACACAAACATATTGATGATAACGATACAATATCATAGATAGCGCACTTAAAAGTTTGGAAACAAAGTTGTTGGTTTTGAAAAATGAAGATGCTGTCTTATCAACAAGATATTGAAATTTATTATGGTCGAATTTCGACCAATGGGCGACCACTAATATTATTTGTTTTGTCAGCCTCGGCGATGTTGTAATATAACTTTGCATAAAGATAAGATACTGAACCAGTAAACAACCTTAGCAAACAGACATATCCGCGGAAAACATCTTGTTTCTGCAATAACGTCATTTTAATACTTTTGGTAATAACTACGCTAGTGTTGGCACCTTGCATAATTCCTTTATTTTACGATTATTTTACGTAAGTATCATAAATCCTTATTTGGCGCAATGTTATTTCAGAGAACAAAGAAACATCGGCGTCGAATACCGATAGTTATATGTAAAACCAATAGTTATTCCTTTTAGAATGACTCAACGATCCTTGAGTAGGTGCTAATATGAAGTCCGCACTTATATTACCTTATTTACAAGTTATTTGTGTACTTACGATTGGTTACAGGCGTAGGAAAGACAACCATAAATTCCTACTTTGGAAACACCTAATGTTAAACAATACAATCATAAGTTATTGTTTTTGAAATAAATTTAGATGTTTTAAGCTTTCCCTTTTTTATGATATTGGAAGGTAAACAAGTAGACGGATTTCTCGATAGTAAGAAATTCACGCCACCTAGAGACACCAAAGGTAATAGTGCATTGCCAACCTTAGGCCGGGATGTTAGGCATTCAGCAAACGTAAGTTAACCAGCCACCTTACCCTCCGAACCGGAACAAGTGAAAGCACTGACGTTATGGCGGCAGGAATAAGCAAGGCGGTGGTGCCAATCCGGGCGAGTCGCTGCAAATCTGTACCACCTAGCTAGATGTCACGGTGTTAGTGACGGTCAGCCTATCCTCGCCTTTTAAGAGCTATCTGGCAGGAAGGCAGTTGGTCTATTCTGCAAAGGGGACCAACACGGGGCACGGTTGTACGGTTTGCACGGTTTCAAAAAAAGGAGTACGTTACATATTCGACTCCTTTTTTCGGAAATATTATGTCAGTTTTTCCATCAAATGTGAATCAAATAAAAAAAATGTATCTGAAAAAGCGTAATTTCAAAGTGGTCCCATTGCCATTAAATCTGGATCTGATCGTGGAATAATGAGGAAATCTTAAATAAAAAAACGGTTGAATTATAGATTCTAAGACCATCAACTAAGATTTTTTTTATACAAGAGGAGGCAAACGTGCAAGTGGGTCACCTGATGGAAAGTGATCACCTCCGTCCACGGACATCCGCAACACCAGGAGTATCACAGATGCGTTGCCGACCTTTAAGGAATGAGTACGCTCTTTTTTGAAGGTCCCTAAGTCATAATTGTTTGGGAATACCACCCTTGGTAACTGATTCCACAAAGGTGTTGTGCGTGGCATATGTCACGGTATTTTGGAATATTCAGTCAAACGTTACTTTCTACTCTCAAAATCAAATAAATAATAGATAAATAAATAAATATCTCTGGACAACTCACACAAATTGAATCTAACCCCAAAGTAAGCAAATTATATGCTTGTGTTATGGGTTAGTCAACGATACTAATACATAGAAATATTTAATTAGATACCAGAATAAATTTAATTAACACCCAGACTCGGAAATGCAGACATCTAAATGTTCATCACACAAATGTCTGCTTCCGTCGGGAATCGAACCCGAGCCTCGCAGTAATTCGATGTTGTTAGGCGTATACGCTATCCACTCGACCAACGCGCGTGGCGGTATACCCTATTATTATATAATAGACCCTACCTAATAAATATCTAATCTTTAGGTAGTGGTAGCTCCAAGGACACGTCCAACTCGCACTTGGCCTCTTTATTTAACCTTGGTGTTGTATGTGTATGTAATTTATCCATAAAAATTACAAACCACAACGAAAATGTTAATTAAAAGATGTTTTACTGAAATAAATAACTTTTAAGTACCCTTACCATTTTAAATGTAAATTTATTAAAACATTTATTTTTTACAATAACTTATTTTAAGTACCTAGGTATATATCAACTTTATACTATTCACCTTTAAAATTTGTTTGAAACAATGTTTTTTAGTATTCTTCATATTAATTCAAAAACTCTTTAAAGATTTTATTTGAAAACAAAGACTCAGACTGTCTCTACTGACAGAAAGACTGTTAGTCCCGGTCCTTAGTGTAGAATACACCATCTACCGTCCTTCCTGGCAGCTGGTAAGAGGTAAGCAAAGGCGATACGGGACTACCAACAAGACCACTAGTGGTAGGGTGCTGTGCAGCAACTCGGCGAGATTGTAATCCAGCACCTTGCCGATTTCTGCCGCCATAATGACCCTGTCATGTTCTGGTCCGAAGGGTAGGGTAGGCGGTAGACTTATAAAATTGGCTTAACCACCCCAGCCACGCACCAACTACAGTGATAGTGTCTCTAGGTTGCGGTAATATCTTACTATCAGAGAACTGCAAGATTGCTGCCAAAAAAAAAACTCCGGGGCTGCCGGCAAAAGTGAAAACTTGAATATTAACGTAGTGCATTTTTGATATTTTAGAATGGTTAGGGAAAAATTTTGCACGAACTGCTTTAATTATCAGTATGAAAGTACTATTATTTATATTGTGATAGAATACAATATTCATTTATTGCGCTATCGTACACAAACATCACAACATAAAATCTTACGAATTTTCGATCAGGTGACGTGTCCTGACACGAGTTTAGAAATCTTTACCCATTAAAAAAAAGTGCGCAACGCCGCTAAAGAAGTTTTCACTTCAAAAAACGAAGAAGAGATAACTTCTTCTCATTAGTTTTAAGTCATCAGGATTTGTCTCATGGTCACCACGTCAAAATCTGTTGTTAGGGTTTTCATGAAAATCGGAAAGTCTTGTTGATGTGATACGACAGTGAACAAGCACACAGCTAATCTAATAATAATAGTCAACCGTGGCCTAAAAAACTATAGATGTTATTGATCACTGCACTGTGACCTGAGCGCGAAGCCTATTGTGCCAGTCTACCGGCTACCCTACGGCCTACCCTCCAAGCCAGAACATGACGTTGTCACTATGGCGGCAGGAATAGGTAAGCCGGTGCATCCCTATCCGGGCAAGTTAAAGTTGAAAGTGACACAGCAGTCTATGACCAGTGGTCTTATTGTTAATGACTGTTTGACCGAGGCTTGTCTCTTACAAGACACCAGGCAGTAAAGTCAGATGGTCTATTCTGCACAACCGGACCAACAAAGGGAAAAAATAAAATATAATATTTCGTTTGTGTGAGAAAGTTTACCGGTTACCCTTCATAAAGAAACTCCGTAGCCTAATGAGCACTAATACGCAGTCAAAGGTATGGCAAATGTTCCAAAACCACCAAATAGTTATGGTCGCGGTCGTAGTGTCGAGCAAACCAATGTTTACCTACTACGTACTATTGCTTAGTAGAAAAGTAGTATTATGGTATAATAAACAAAAATAAAATAAAGTAGTATTTTTTTTATATGATTTTGGAAGGCAAACAAGCAGACGGATTTCCTGACGGTAAGAAACTCTCGCCGCTTAGAGACACCAAAGGTATGGTGCGTTGCCAACCCAAGGCTGGGATGTTAGGCCTCGAGCAAAAGTAAGTTTACCTTACCAACCTTAAGTTCCAAGCCGGAATACATCATGACGTTATGGCGGCAGGAAACGGTAAAGAGGTGGTACCAATCCGGATTAGTCGCTGCGAAACTCTACCACCTAGTCATATGGTCTATTCTGCAAAGGAGCCCGGACCAACACTGCGAAAAGTAGTATTGTATTTCAAAAGAGCCCAACACAAACTCCAGGATTTATCCTGACTATGCAGAAAACATGGTTACTCTAGCACATAAATCATCTTTACGCCGATACTTACGGTCGTTTTAGAATTAATAAAACTGAAAGCTATATTCCTGAAGTGTGGTTATATTATGTTACTCGCCAGATGTTCTTCACTGTAACACTGAAATAGAAATTGGGTTACGTGTTACGTCTTAAATATTAATTCAGCTTTCGCCAGACTGCTACTGGGTTTATCTTTGATAGCTTCCTGTCTTTAATAGCTAGTAGTAAACACATTTTAAATTATAAAAACGCTCCTGGGCTATTTAGTAACAAACAACCAAATACCGTATATTAAAAAATAAAGTAAATTTACTTATCTTTAGGTTAAAAGTCCTGATGATGGCTGAAGTGTAATATTAAGTGAAAAATAAGGAGTAATGCTGAAAAGTACAAGTATTCTTAAAAAAGTGTCGTCGTTTGTTAAGAGAACATCAAAAGAAGTTTTTTTTTGTTAAAGTCGTCGCCGTTGTTTTGCATAATTGTAATAAAATTCTGAAATTTATTTCAATATAGTTTTAACAAATATCAAAAGAAGGGCTGTAATCGTTTAAACATTAGCAGTATCTACAAATATAAAAAAAAAAACGATTTTTGAAGATAAAACTTCTTTAGCGGCGTTGCGCACTTTTTTGGAATAGGTAAAAACTTCTCAACTCTCATCAGAACTCGTGATCTAATCGAAAATTCGTTAGACAGCGCAAGGAGCTTGCGCAAATAAGGCGGCGCAGGGCGCTTGCGCGAATGTTCGTGTTGTCATGCGCAATAAATGAATATTGTATTCTACCACATAAATGATAGTACTATCATACTGATAATTGAAGCAATTCGTGCAAAATTATTCCCTAACCATTCCAAAATATCATAAATACACAACGTTAACATTCAAGTTTTCACTTCTGCCGGCACTCCCGGAGTGCAACCCGTCGTTTTTTTATAGCGAGGCCTACAAGATCAACTAGGCACCAAAAGGCTATAATCGATGTAGGAGGATGATAGTATGTATGGTACATACTACCATCAGATAGTTCATTACTTTGATTGCTTTTCAATCCTATTAAGTAATTAATCATTCACAATATATGTCCTATGAAACAGAACCAGTGTAATGGAAACCCTACAAGTACAGTCAGTTCGATAACTATATTGTATATAATTTTACACAAGCATATTTATGTATAGACTTCTGAAACTGACAGTACCTTGATCTGACCCTTACGGTTGTTTAGGTCGTCTGGATTTAATATCTAGAAACGTTGACGGTACTGAATGTGGTCATAAATGGTTATTCAGTATGTGCTTTTCAACATGGATGTGGGTAAAGCTTGCAATAACTGGATATTTAGGGATTTATTTATGCAGTAAAGTGAATTACTGACGGAAACTGTTACTAAGAATTCTTTTTATAATAATGAAAAAGTATCTTCATGCCCATATCCCCGAAGAAGGAGGCAAAGGCACAACCAGGGCACCTACGACTAGCCGAAGACACTAAGTCCCACAGTGTGATAGGTGGCAAGCCTATCGGCAACCGCGCACGTTTCCGATCCCGAGCAACATTATTTTATTAGAAAATTGAAAAAAAAACAAATTTTCTTTTAGTTGCCCTACCCGGGAATCGAATCCGGGACCTCATGCAGCCAAGTCTAACAGTTGAACCGCTAGACCACAGAGGCGATAATATAATAATGGTTCAAAACCATATGCTATGCTGTTCACAAACTAAACTTATTTTAGATGCCAGCTTTCCTTTTCAAATGAAAGAGAAACAAACGAGATGGAACACTTTAGTCAAATTATGATGTTTTTTATCAAATTTTCCGAGTGATAGATTAAACGTCTGCAGGAATGACGTTTATAGACTAATTTGACAGCATTAAGTTTTTTGTCTCTTTCTATTGCTCTCATGGAAAAAAGATAACGATGACTTAAAACTAGATTAGTGAATGCGCAACAAAATTGACACCATTGAAAGACAAAAAGGCAGACGAATTTCCTGATGGTAAGAAATTCACGCCGCCTAGAGATATTAAAGGTGGAAATGGCGCGTTGCTAACCTGAGGCCAAGATGTTAGACTTCGAGCAAAAGTAAGTTTACCGGCTACCTTACCCTCCAAACCGGAAGACGTCAACGGCAAGCACTGACGTTTTGGCGGCAGCAATAGGCAAGGCGGTGGTACTAATCCGGGCGAGTCGCTGCGAAACTCTACCACCTCGTAGGATGTCATGGTGTTAGTGACGGTAACACTGTGCTCGCCTTTTACGAGGTGCCTGGCAGGAAGGCAGATGGTCTGTTCTGCAAAGGAGCACGAACCAACACGGGGAAAAGTAATGTTTAAAATGTTAAATTTAAAAGTTGGAGTAAAAATAATGTTTCCCTTCGATGTTTTTTTAGGGGCTAAACATATAACCGCGTTGCGGCGAAGCGCTCGAATCGGCAGTAACGTCACTGGCGGTTGTAGCGGCACGGCACTTTTTTTTTAAACAGAGTAAAAGCATTTTTATAACCAATAAGTAATAAGTTTTTCACGATGGTCCATGGCGGGTAAACGTCTATGAAACTGCGACGTATTTTAGCGGCGTCGCCACGCGGTTATGTGTTTAGCCCTTGTGAGTTGTGAGGTCATTCATATTAACGATATTGCATTTGATTCGTAATCTCACTAATCATCAGGGCGTCGATTCTGCTGAAGTCTCCCAGTTTTTGCGTTCACAATATTAAACAGAATTTCAAAGTTTTTTCTTACTGAAAATCATTGATGAAACAAATTCATGCATCAGGTTAATGAGTCATGTTCTCTCCCTCGTATATTACGAGTCATCGTCGTCACTAAAATTAATCTTATTTTTCGCAGGTTGGATTTACAATATTAAACTAAAAATTAAATTTTTGCAACAAAATTGCCACCATTGAAAGGCAAACAAGCAAATGGATTTCCTGATGGTAGTAAATTTACGCCACCTAGAGACACCAAAGTTGGTAATGGTGCGGTGCCAACCTGAGGCAGGGATGTTAGGCGTCGAGCAAAAGTAAGTTTACCGGCAACCTTATCCTCCGAACCAAATCATTTCAACGACAAGCATTGACGTCATGGCGGCAGGAATAGGTAAGGCAGTTGTACTAATCCGGACAAGTCGTTGCGAAACTTTACTACTTATTTAGATGTCACGGTGTTAGTGACGGTAAGCCTATGCTGACCTTTTACGAACTGCCTGGTAGGAAGGCAGATAGTCTATTCTGCAAAGGAGCCCAGACCAACACGAGGATAGTTTAAACCTACGCGATATATTTTAAAATATTTTCAAGCGCTTTATGATGAATTTTGTTTTTTTTTTAATATGGGAGAAATTAAATTGACGATAAAAAAACAACAACATTAAAAGTTGTTTATTTGCCAACTTTAGAAATCCATCATCACAACATTGAGTATTTATAGCCTAAAATTTTATAATTACTTACCCATGAATCTATTTTTAACAAAATGTTTAATGTTGTACACTAGCGAGCACTAATATAGCTCTGCCCCTTTAGACCATAGACCATCTGCCTTCCTGCCAGACAGGTCGTAAAAGGCCAGCATAAGCTTATCGTCACTAACACCGTGACATCTGACTAGGTGGTAGAGTTTCGCAGCGACTCACCCGGATTTGTACCACCGCCTAATACCTATTCCTGTCGCCATAACGTCATGACGTGTTACGGTTTGGAGGGTAAAGTAGCCGGTAAACTTACTTTTGCTCGAGGCCTAATATCCCTGCCTCAGGTTGGCACCGCACCATTACCAACTTTGGTGTCTCTAGGTGGCGTAAATTTATTACCATCAGGAAATCCATTTGCTTGTTTGTCTTTCAATGGTGGCAATTTTGTTGCGCATTCACTAATCTAGTTTTAAGTCATCGCTATCTTCTTTCCATGGGAGCAACAGAAAGAGACAAGACACTTTTATTGATGTCAAATTAGTCTATAACCGTCATTCCTGCAGACGTTTATTCTATCACTTGGAAAAAGTTGATTAAAAACATCACGATTTGACATGTCCGCACTAATCTGACATGTCTAAAGTGTTCCATCTCGTTTGTTTTTCTTTCATTTGAAAAAGACAGCAGGCATAAGATAAGTTTAGTTTGTGAATAGCATAATCAAAACCAATATTATGTTATCGCCTCTGTTATCGGTTCAG
Organism: Calephelis nemesis; assembly: GCA_002245505.1. Classification (NCBI taxonomy): domain Eukaryota; kingdom Metazoa; phylum Arthropoda; class Insecta; order Lepidoptera; family Riodinidae; genus Calephelis; species Calephelis nemesis. The sequence continues at coordinate 138,337 of NJDD01000399.1, forward strand.
TTGTTAGACTTGACTGCATGAGGAGATTATATTAAAAAAAACTTACTAACTTACTCCTAATAGGCAAACATCAGTGACTTATCACTTGGCGGCAATATTTTGATCGCCTTGTCCTGATAGAATGACCATGGGCGCTTCATATCTTTTTCTCGCTTTAAGTCTCAAGCTCGTCAGTTTCAAGAGCGCAACGCGCCTTAACAGCTTTAGAGTCTATGGACTAAACGAGGTCCTTTCTATCCTAGAAACCATATTCTTATTGGTATTCCAAGAATCAGATGGGTAAAGGATTGAAATAGTGTTAATTACAAGAAAGATGAAAATCTAAATTGCCAAAACCGAGGTTGAGATATTAATGATTTCGCTAGATTTACTTTATCATGTACTAGGGTACCTTTTTTAAACCAGAACACTAAACTGGCAAGAACTTCCAAATGATGGCTTTACTATCTTATAGAATCAAAAAGAACATTCAAGAAAATTCCACAGAAAATTACTCGAAATGTCAACATCTCTATCAAATGAATTACTTATGTTTTAGAAAATCGGTAAAAATACATTGTTTTTATTGCTCGACTCGAGGTTCTAACCCGTTACCCGGTAACACCGGAATGCTATGTGGTTTAGCGGTAAAAAATCTACATTTTCTATCGCATCCATCATGGGGAATGTTCTGAGGAGTTGTTTGGCTTAATTCCAGCCGCTGATTTCCACCTTCGGACTTCGCGACAGAGTTTAAAGTATCATGGCCACCATCTTGATGCGTGGCGATCTACAACTGTGCGATTCCGAAGACATTTCTTACCACGCACAACATCTTTGTGGAATCAGTTACCGAGGGAGGTATTCCCAAACAATTATGACTTGGGGACCTTCAAGAAAAGAGCGTACGCATTCCTTAAAGGTTGGCAACGCATTTGTGATACTCCTGGTGTTGCGGATGCCCGTGGGCGGCGGTGATCACTTTCCATCAGGTGACCCACTTGCTCGTTTGCCTCATCTTATATAAAAAAAAAATTGTTTCATTTAGTAAAAGTTTGATGTAGCATATAAAAACACAGATGAATTAAGTTGCCTTTGTTTATAAAGTCAGCTAAACATAAAGACTTAATATCGCAATCTTAAAACTAATTAAACACCCACGTTCTTTGCTCGCAGGTGTACTCCTGCGAATATCCTTAAGAAATTAGTCACAGTTGTTGCAAATTTCATCATCACACCCACATGGTTATTTGTTCACCCACATGGATTGGAGAAAGCTTAACGAAATCAATTATCTTCGGATGATATGCAAATGGAAACAAGAGTTTTATTACATATATCGTTAAAACGTGCCATCGCCCGGAAATGGAAAATAAACTTTAGTTTATTTGCAACTAACTGTTTAACTGCGACTTCCTCGATAGTTTATTCTACACACATTCATATGGTGACTTGTAACTCAGGTCATTACCTACAACGGGCACCAGACTCTCACCTAGGTTTTAATAAGGCTGTATCAATTAGTTGTTAATTTACTTCTATACCTAGGGTGACAGGAAATAAATAATTTGAATTTGATATACATACTTACAAAGTTTTATCCCCTATTATGGCCCTTTAGGCTTGATTTGAATAATGCAAAAATCGATTTAAACTATTTTATTAGGCAACGTGTTGCGATTTGATAATTGAAGGGTTGAGTTCGAAAATGGTTTAACTGATTTTTTTTTAATTTTGTTATTGGTATCATTGGATTCAGAAAGAAATAATATATCTCATGCTCACAATAACAAGAATCGCATAATATCTCGAAATATTCAGTCATAAAACAGTTTAACTGACACAGATGTCGAGATTGCTAGTACTAAAAAGACTGAATATCAATTAAACCTGCATAAAAAATCATAATTATCTCAGTACTAATGTAAAAATGGATTGTATTGCCAAAAACTCTTTTAACTTTTATCAAGCGCCATATTTGGGGTGATTTTTTAGTAGAATTGAAAATAATGCTCCCAATGTTGAAAATGTTATTTACGTCAACTCATAGTAATTGTTAGTTAAACCATTCTCGAAATCAACCCTTTAATTATTTTCTCGAAAGGTAGCGAATGCCGTGTTAGTCCGGACTCCTTTGCAGAATAGACCATCTGCCTTCCTGCCAGGCAGCTCGTAAAAGGCGAGCATAGGCTTATCGTCACTAACACCATGACATCTGACTAAGTGGTAGAGTTTCACAGTGACTCGCCCAGATTGGTACCACCGCTTTATCTATTGCTGTCGTTAAACGCCAGTGTCTGCCATTAACGTGTTCCGGTTCGAAGGATTAAGTAGCCGGCAAACTTACTTTTGCTCGAAGCCTAACATCCCGGCTTCAGATTGGCCACAAACCATTACCACCTTTGGTGTTTCTAGGTAGCGTGAATTTCTGTCCATCAGGAAATCTGTCTGCTTGCTTGCCTTCCAATACCATAAAAAAAATCCCCATGATAGACCTTTGGGACTTGATTTAAATAATGCGAAAATCAACTCCATCTTTTTCATTAGATATTTTTTTATAACATTGGAAGGCAAACAAGCAGACGGATTTCCTGATGGTAAGAAATTCACGTCGCCTAGAGACACCAAAGATGGTAATGATGCATTGCCAACCTGAGGCCGGGATGTAAGGCCTCGAGCAAAAGTCAGTTTACCGGCTACTTTACCCTCCAACCGGAACACGTCAACAGCAAGCATTGATGTTATGGCGTCAGGAATAGGTAAAACGGTGGTACAAACCCGGTCGAGTCACTGCGAAACTCGAAACTAGGTGGTAACCTAGTAAGATGTCACGATGTTAGCCTATGCTCACCTTTTACGAGCTGCCTGGCAGGAAGGCAGACGGTCTATTCTACAAAGGAGCCCGGACCAACACGGGGACAGTAACACAAACAAATTAGCAAATAAGTTTATGGTGGTAATAAACATAGATACGAGTACGTTTTGAAAACCAAAGTTGTATGTGGTGGGAAGATGAATTATCGACTAAGATTTCTTGTCTGAAGATATTTTCTTGCTACAAGCCCTACGTAGTGGAACACGAAAATGGCAACATTATCTTTGGTCTATAAGCGACCTGTATTTATAGCTGTCAAGATTTTTATTGTATCACCTATCACCTCTTTAGTCTAGAGATTAGGTATTAGCGTTAACATGAAGTCACAAGTTCGATTCATGGGTCCTAAATAAGTTTTTTTTCAATTTTGTAAGAAAAATAATGCCGCATGAAATTATGTGAATGTCCGTTTGGCAACAGGTTTGCTTAACACATCGTGGGACTAAGTAGTACCTTTGATTAGTCGTGGTTGTATCTCTGCCTATGCCTTCAGGGATACGGGCGTAAAGATCACTGTCAGGCTATAAATCTGAGAGTTTAAAAAGTTCCATAAAAAGTAAAAATAAACTGTTGTTGTTTGAGAGAGATTTTTTACTTTCATTAGAGAAACAATTCCATTATGAAATTTTAAACAAACAATTCTTAAAATAACTGATATATCGCGCTCGGGTTAGGGAGAATTACCTCAGGCGCAAGTCATAAGAAGAAAATATGTATTAATAAAATGAATATGTCAAAAATGTCAACTGTCAAGATATATTTAATTTT
>NJDD01000399.1:142091-159474 GCA_002245505.1 Calephelis nemesis
TCTCCCACATCAAAACGTAGCAAACAACCTTATGTTTCAAACATAACAAGCAGTTTATACTCGCTCAAAAAATATTTTTTATTTATTTTACTCCATTTTGTAACGATTTTAGGGTTCCGTACCCAAAGTGTAAAAACCCTATTACTAAGCACCGTTTGTCTGTCTGTCTCCAGGCTGTATCTCATACACCGAGATATTTAGAAAGCTGAAATTTTCACAAATGTTGTATTTCCGTTGCCGCTATAACAACAAATAACAAAAAATAAAAAACGTATTAAGGGGGTGCCCATACAATAAACGTGTTTTTTCGTATTTGTTTGCTCAATATTAAAAACGGTAACAGGTAGACGCTTCAAATTTTCACAGAATATTAACTTGTATATTACCTTCCAAATAAATAATTAAAGTATCTTCACGCCCATAACTAAATAATTAAATAACAATAAAGCAAATGTCAAAGGGGAGATCTCATTCAACAAACGTATTTTTTTATTAGATAGATGATAGTGCGCGATCCGACTCCCACTTGGCCGGTTTTTATAAACTACTTAATTTGTATCGCCTATCGCCTCTGTGGTCTAGCGGTCCGGCGTTGGACTTGACTTCTTAAGGACCCGGGTTCCATTCCCGGGCCGGGCAACAAAAAAATTAGAAAACGAATATTTTCAATTTTCTAAGAAAAATAATGACACCCGGTTGGCGATAGCCCTACCATCTGTTACATTACGGGACTAAGTGTCTTCGGCTAGTCGTGGGTGCCCTGGTTGTGCCTCTGCCTACTTCGTCGGGGATATTGGAGTAAAGATACTTTTTTAGTTGATTTCTAAGCTATTTTCAAAACTAAAGAACAACAACAAATCCGTCGATTTTCTTTCGCCGAATTTTCATAGTGCTCTGATCCGGTGGTCGATTTTTAATTTTATATTAATTTTTTAAATAAGTACATCTTGTTTGGTCTTATATATCATCATTATTTATATATTATTCTGGATCGGGCAACAAGAAAAAAAAAGAAAATGAATATGTGCCCAGTTGGCGATAGGTGTGCTAACTATCATCACATTGTGGGACTTAGTGTGTTGTGTGTGACCTGGTTGTCCCTTCGGGGACGTGGGCGTGAATATACTTTTAGATCATCATCTTTTATATTTCGTGCCAATACAATAACCATCGTTCGACTAATTTGTCAAAATTTTAGTTTAACACACACTGTAAAAATTATACTTGAAAATCTGTCGCCCATAACTTGTACCACATTTTGATATATACAGCAAATGTACGTTTGTTTGTATATTCACGCAATTACACTTACGAAAGAGGAGTCTCTGAGTGAGGGCGAATCATTGTTTGTTTGAAACATTCCTGCTGTGATTTGGAAGCATGTTATCAAAATATCGTTATGAAATTGTTATCTTTAGATTAACTGCTGTGACAACATGAATTATTATTATAGCGTGAGTTTATTTACAACATTGGGAAATAAACATGCAAATTTGGTTTGAATGTGGATGTGTATCAAAAATATGGGTTATAAACTCACATAAAAGTTAGGTAGGAGTATACAAAATTGCACTAACACGGTGACTTAACTACAAATATCTAAGACACAAGGAAGCTTGCATTGTATCCTGTAAAAGTTAAGGCTTTTTTATAAAGAAAAAAAAAATCAACTTATTAATGAATTGTGCGCAAAATCTTTAAATTTGCTTTCTTAAAAAATCGTTATAAAAATTGTGAGAATTAATCCCTTGAGTACGGATACAGTGCAATAACTATCTTGTTGAATTAAAGTAGTACTACTTACTACTTACTTCAACAATCAAGTAGATTAGCACGCAACAATTTTTAAGAAATCACTTGGTAAAGTCAGAAGAATCTACCATAAACTACCACTATTTCCGAACCTCGCGATTCAGGAATAAGTGCAGTAAAACCGCAAAAACTGGTTCCTCAGAGTATAGGGCCACCACTGACCATTTTGAAACATTTGGCTAAAGGCAGAGTATAACCAAATTATTAAACAACATACATACGAATTAATGACCTCTTTTATTTGAAATCGGTCAGTAAATTAGTGTAAAGAGAGGAAAGAGTACGATGGCGGACCTTCGACTCAATGCATGAACTAAGAAGAAGGTTTCCTTTGATGTACCTTTTTTCAGCGAACAAACACACGGATTTCCTAATAGTAAGAAAAAAATGTTGTTAGATGTTATAAGTGTGTCGTTTTCCTATGGTCGGGATGTTAGGCCTCTTGTGCTAGTCTACCGCCTACCCTACCCTTCAGACAGAGACATGGCACTGTCATTACGGCGGCAAAAATAGTTAAAGCGGTAGATCGCTATCTCAGCAAGATGCTTCGTACAATAAAAAAAAATTGCCTACCAATTTGATAGAAAACAAGTATACGCGTATAACTTGACCGCCACGTTGGTCGAGTGGCTAGCGTACACGCCTAACTACATCGACCAACAGCGAGGATCGGGTTCGATTCCCGACGGGGGCAGGCATTTGTGAGATGAATATTTAGATGTCTGCATTTCCAGGTCTGGGTGTTTATTAAATATATTCTGGTATCTATTTAAGTATTTCTACGTATTAGTATCGTTGACTAACACCCATAACACAAGCATGTAATTTGCTTACTTTGGGGTTAGATTCAATTTGTGTGACTTGTCCAGGGATATTTATATTTATTTATTTACACTACGACGGTCATGATGACCGATAATAGATAGTATCGATACGTTTTTTTTATCTAAACAGTTTTCGTAAAGAAGACCTAGGTCGACCTAAAAGCTCTGTTTTGACGACGTGAACACACAGATATGCTATCCTTAAAAATTAGAGGAGTTTTGGCGCCATCTTGAATGAAGATGGTCGTAATTTTTTAATTATTATTATTTTTTTTTGTATGACTAATGTGTTGCCAACCCCGCGGTTTTTACAACTTCACCGGGCTTTGAATTTTTATTGAATTTCATGTTTATATTGAGTGAAATTGTTTAATTTTGGTGGGAATTAGATTAATTTTGTTCAGTGAAAGTGCACAAATGAAATAATCATGAAGAAATTAGTGTATCGTATATTTCATCGCTGCTGTCTAATCTCACTAGATGAGCTTGAGTAACGGAGCCACCGCTTTACTCAAGACCCTAACCTGACATGACTTTTTAGTTTGTACATAGTGACAAATGACTGTATAAGTATTAACTAACTTGACATTGGCTAAATAGGTCGTGAAAACGACGGAAAGCCATATTTTTAAAAGAAGAAGAAAAATTGGAGGCAGAAAATTATGAAGAAGGACTCTAGTTTAAATTAATCGGCATGATTGGTGCCAGGACGAAGGAGGAGGTATTTTGTATATAAATGTATTTAAGTAAATGAACAGCATATACTACTATATCACCGAAACCTTAATATAAGGATTAGGCAGGATTTCATGAAATTGAATAAAACAAATATGTCATTTCGTCCCCTTTCCCACATTAATGTGAATCCCAAAGCTTGTTAACGTCAGAGGACTATTGAATATTGAGGTGTGGCTGCCATAGACTTCCATTGTAGATAGATAGACTATGCTCGCAATTAATACTAAACCAATGTTACTCTCATCTAACATTCTCATTATGGAAAATATGATGCATAATATAATGTTTGACTATGTCTAGTAAATTGATAAAACTAGATTTTAATTTCATCAACATGCATTATTTCCTTAAACTTAAAAATCACTTGCCGGATCTTAATCAAACTTATAGTGAAGTAAGAAACATACTACAATAGAGTTGAGAGTTTCTCCTTTTTTGAAGTTAGTAAAAAACGCAATTAAATTTCAGTTAGCTAAAATTTAATTTTCACTCACGCCAAATGTGTCAAGTGTGCTCAAGTGTGTGTTACTTATGTTAGTATATAGCCTATAGCCCCGAAAGCCTAAACTGAGAAACAATCTGTGCATCTAAGACTAGCCGAAGACACCAAGTGCCACAATGTGATAGGTGCCTTATCGCCAACCGGGAACATAGCCAACCCCGGCAAACGTTTGTTTTTCGAGAATTAAAAATACACTTTTCTATTTTATTATCACTTCTCCCGGGGACTGGACCCGGGACCTCAAAAAGTCACGCCGGACAGCTAGACCACAGACACTCTAACTAATGTAAGAGTAACAAAAGTACAATAATGAACTTGATGAAATTATTTTACCTAAAAAAAACACTTTTTTGACAAGAACTCTCACTATAAATTATCGCCATCACACAATAATTTACTACCAGTTTGCCAGCATCATAAGGTTTTTCAAGAGATGACAACAACGTTTAGGTAAATTTGTGTTTATTTCGTGTCTATGGGACATTTACATTTTTTTGAAGTAACCACTTATTCATGTATAAGCAAATGTTTTACATAATATGTGACTAAATTGTTTTCGCATTGACACAACAACGTATACCAATTTATGTGACAAAGGTATACCGTCTCTATAAAATATGTGTCTATGGCTTACTATTTGTATGCTTCGGAGTGGATTTATGCGATAGCATAATCCTATTACAAAGTATGGTATACTAGCTATTGCTTACAGATTGGATTTCATAACATGATAGTGTTTGAAATAAGATTACAAGATGTTTATATACAGCATGATGACCGCCTCGTTGGCATAGGGGTAATCGCGCAAATCCATTGACTAATCCAGCTCAGGTTCGATTGCCGACGGAGGCAGGCATTTGTAATGACCGTTTAGATGTCTGCATTTCCGAGTCTAATCTGGTCTGGTGCTTATTAAATATGTTTTGATATCTATTTAAGTATTTCTATGTATTAGAATCGTTGACTTACCCAAAATATAATTATGTAATTTGCTTACTTAGGGATTGGATTCGGTTTTGTGACTTGTCCAAAAATGTATATTATTTATGTGTATGGCTTCGTCATCACGCTTCAACGGCTGAACGGATAGTTTATTTACAAAGGGACTTTTTATACTTAAATTATGAATAACCTTTATAGGTACCCAAAACTCTACCCATATGTATTTCAGGGGCACAACAATACCGAGGACGTTATAAGGAATCTTGAGGGTTGAGATATGATTTCGTAACATGATACAAGCAAATTTTATTAAAAGACATCCCGACTTCCATATTTTTATTACAGATGCTTATTTTTTAGAATCGGCACAACCCAAAAGAGTCCCTATATTATAAGTCATATATGCCAAAGTAACCAAAAAGGCTGATACTTATTTTATGATTGTTTTTTTTTTTTATAAGAAAATAATGTCAATGATAAGTCCCTGTTACATCATTCAATTAAGTCATAATAGGTAAATGGGTAAGCGCTTCTGTGGTCTGGCGGTCCGGCGTCGGATTTGACTTCTTGAGGTCCCGGATTCGGGGCGGGCAACTAAAAAACTGGAGAATTTGTATTTGTCAGTTTTCCGACAAGTATAATGTTGACCGGGATTGGACATGTGCCCGGGTGACTTGCCACCTATCACATTGTGGGACCCTAGTTGTGCCTCTTTGTACGCTTTTTGGGGATTTGGACGTGAAGATACTCATAATGGGTATTGAAAGCATCGTATCAACCGTACCTAAACCTGTTTAGACGTCGAGGAATTATAACATAATAAATAAGTACATACACACATAAACCATTTACATTTTTTTATGAAAATCAGAAATACTTGCTATTTACGACTATTTTTAGTAAAATTGCGGTAAAGTAATTTTTTTTTTCAAAATAATTTGAACCCAGGAATCTTAAAAAACAGAATTCAATGTAAGCTCGAGATATGAAACAAAAAAACATTTGTAAGATGTTGTGTGGGAAATCTTTAGCTAATGTTAATCAGAAAGCGAAATGGTACTTTTGAGTAATAGTGGGTGCCCAGATGTACTTTTTCACTATTTGGGGATTATGACACCAAATATTCTTTGGTATCTACACGCCCATATCCCCGAAGAGGTAGGCAGAGGCACAACCAGGGCACAACTAGCCGAAGACACTAAGTCCCACAATGTGATAGGTGGCAAGCCTATCGCCAACCGGGCACATTTTGCAATAACGAGCAAAATTTTTTTAATAGAAAATTGGAAAAACGCAGTTATCTTTTTGTTTCCCGACCCGGGATTCGAACCCGGGACCTCATGCAGTCAAGTCCAACAACTGAACCTCTAGACCGCCATAAAGGAAACGGAGTCACAGGCAATAGCTAGTTTTGTTGAATGTAAAAATACCATACATAATTTACGATTCAGACCTAGCACTTTTAAACCACCTGAGAAAATATCTTAAAATAATATTGTCAACTGTCTTCGTCTGTTCACACGTTCCACCATTGTTGAATCAAGGTGCCTAAACTTTTTTTTCACCTTTGTTTGGACATATGGACAAAGAATGTACGGAGTATGCAAATCCAAAGTTCAAGTACAGTCAGCTGCGGATAAAAACAACACTTAAAGCATTGCAATAAGAGCGTTTTAATTTTTTCGTAATTTAAAATAAATATTATTTCAGGTGCTATTCATTTTTAGTCGTGATCACTTTTTGTTATACCTTGGTGTGACTTGTAAGCTAAGAGCTCTTATGGAGAGTCATAACAATAAAAAGTATCACTTAGGGTAAGTTTGCCAGTTCGCGTCTATTTCTCGGACGTCATTTCAAAAATACTTGAAACTAGCTGTTCCCGCGAACTTCGTTCCGCCCGTTCAGTTTGTAAAGGAAAAATTAAAATGTTGTTTTTCCCAATTTCCTTACAATCGAACACAATAAAAAATATCCTATGTCCTTCTTCCAATTCTAAGCTACGTCTCTACCAATTTTCAGACTAATCGGTTTAGCTGTTCTTGAGTTATAAATAGTGTAACTAACACCACTTTCTTTTATATATATAGATTAGTATAATAACACAATAGGGAAATTATATGTTATTTGTGCCTTCTAGGGTGGTAAACATATGTATAAATAAATTGTTAGAATCTAACATTTCTTTCAAATTCCTTAGAAAATCTTTCCTTAATTACTTTGTTAGTTCGTGGACGCCAAATGGTCTATGGATGGACTGAATCTGGATTTCATGGAAGCGAACTGGATAAAGCGCTTTATTTTAATTATTCTCATTATAAAGAAAAGTCACTAGATATTTGGGCTAAAACTTAGCTTCATCATTAAATAGACTATACTACTGATGGTTTACAAGTGATAATATTTTTTTATTCAAAACTAGATCTAGAACATTTTTATATATCTTCAAATTCGCAAACTTTACTGCGTGGACGCGAACTAGCGAAAATACCCTATTTTAAGGACTACCCGCTTTATAAAGTCGTTTTAGGAATCGAGGCGTGATAAATTGCATGTGCATATTTAGGTAGATATGTTTCCTCCGTGTTGGTAAGAGTTGGTTGTATAGAATAGATCATCTGACTTTCTGCCAGGCAGCTCGTAGGAGGAGAACAAAAGTTACTTGTGTCGTTGTCAACAAAACCACTGGTGGTCTACCACCGTAAAAGATGCCGTATTGCATCTCTTCTGGGTAAGGATCAGCCGCCGAACCTAGTCCTGCTGCCATAACGACGACGTCACTTTACGATCTGGAAGGTAGAGTAGCCGTTTGATAGAGAAGTTAGTCTAACATCTAGGCCACAAAACAGCAACGCACTTACACATCTACGGTGTATATAGACCACGGTTTTTTCTTACAATCAGAAAAGCACACAGCTTGTTCGCTTTCTTATCTATATATAATCAATTGCTGACCGTTAGTCTCGCAAAAACGCGAGAATGTTTGAACCGATTTTTGGTTATGAATTATTTGGCTAAGTCCAGAAAAAGGGGAAAGCTGCATAAACATTTTATTTTTTCCCATACAAATGAACGAAAAAGAACGAAGTTCACCGGGTAAGCTAGTTAAATAAATAAATATGTGCGTCTGCCCTTAAACCAATTCTACAAAATGACCGTCACAATACGTTAACGGTAATGTTTCATATAATCAAAGGTTCATTACCATAATAACGTTATTATAAATGACATGCCTTCCGTTTCTCACAATTGTTTCGTGAACTCTCACGGAAATGCATTAAGATGGCGCGTCCCTGCTCTATAATCCATTGACAGTCTTGCCCCTACTACGGATATTAAAAAATGAGATTTTTCGAACGTTTTTAATTCGATTTGCTATCGTTTCAAAAAAGTAGTAAGTAGTACCTACTTAAGTGTTTGTGGTGAATTGTGCTTTTTAATAAAGTAAAAGTGAAGTAAAGTAAAGTATCTTAACGCCCATATTCCCGAAGAGGTAGGCAGAGGCACAACCTGTGTATACACGACTAGCCGAACACACTAAATCCCACAATGTGATAGGTGGCAAGTCTATGCCAACCAGGCACATATCCAATCCCGAGCAACATTTTTTTTATAAGAAAATTGGAAAAAAAGAATTTTCTTTTTGTTGCCCGACTCAAAAATCGAACGCGAAACCTCATGCAGTCAAGTCCAACACTTGAACCACTAGACCACAGAGGCAGATAAGGCAGTTTCTTTTTAATCAATTTTAGGTAGATTATTACCTATCATAACATAAGCAAGTGTTAGACAATATTTATTTGTACCGATGCAGCTGTAGAAATTTTCTACTGGAAACTCGCGTTCAAAAATTAATTTACATAAGTATTTATGCACGGTATGTTTTTATTTTTTATCCTAGCAAATTGAATTGTATTATTTAAGTACAGAAGTAGGAGCTCATAAAGATATATTTAAGAGTATGTTTTTGAAAGTGCTACTCCTTCAAGTTCAAAGTGCTTTTGTAGCGGAAACATTTTATTTCATTATCCTGAAACTTCTCCATTTATGTAAGAAATATTATTAACTAATAATAATATTTCGGCTCACATTCGAGTGATTTCCTAAACGAATAAAATTAATACCGTTTACAAACTCCGAGGATTACCGTCGAGTTGGTTGGCTTACTTGTAGGTGGAATTTTAATCATCTTGTACTGTACTCCTATTTAAATTATGCACTTCAGCTTTACACTTTTTACATTTTAAAATTTTATTTTTAATTGGATGACCTATTCTAAATTTAAACGAGATGATTAATTATGCATAATAACAACTCTATATAGATATAATTAAAATACATTGGGATTTCCGAAGCTTTACGAACAGGTATAGCCGAAGCGCATAATTTGAATAGTACCTACTACTATACAAGCTTAACGAGTGTAAGGAAACACTCCAAAAACACTCGACTTTTGACCACAGGAACCAGAACACAAAACTTTTATTACTTCAACCAAGCAGAGATATAGGTTTTTCAGAAATATTAAACATTAATTTTTTTAAACGCCTGCCTTTTAACCATTACAAGCAACCTTAAATTGGATTTTGCATTGCTAAAAAATACTCGATACTAAAATGTTTCAAAAATATTTATAAATCGTAATCGAAATTCAAATATCTGTCGAGAACGTGTAGTAATATTATATTTAAGGTACAAACAATAGGTTGGTGACATAAGATAAGTGTATCCGATTTGTCAACATAGTATGTCATTTGTCAAATTTCCACAACACCACAGGCCACCATGCTGGCGACGGTGATAAAATATTATTTATTAAGAGACGTTAAACACTTTACCGTTGGGCTTAAGGTTGTTGCAATCATAATCACCTAAATAAATATCCAGTGAACCGAGTTTTATCATCCATTTGTCAGCTACGAGAGTACGAGAGTTGTCTTCGAGAGTAGTTTCTAGATTTAGACAGAATTTTAGTCAAGAAACAATGATGACGCTGTGAAAATAAACCGTAAATTAGATGTTTTGCCTAAAGTGTGCTATTGCAGAATATCACAAGAGGTTTTTAAAGAATAAATAAGAAGCTTTGTTAAACTCCATTATAAAAAATAGCAACCGTAGTTTAAAAAAAATATTCACCAAAGATTTGTTACGGACAATCACATGGGGTTTTAAAAAATAGCTACATAGTATAAAACAAAGTCGCTTCCTCTGTCCCTATGTCCCTTTGTATGCTTAAATCTTTAAAACTGCGCAACAATTGGAAGCGGTTTTTTTTAATAGATAAAGTGCTTAAAGAAGAAGGTTTATATGTATATTTCATAACCGTGCAAAGCCGGGGCGGGCCGCTATTAATAAATAAATCTCGTAGAGGTATTCAAGTACCATATGGAAAATCACAAGCTTCTTCTTCAAAAACTTCTACCACAAAAATTTCCTATTGATCAAATCACATCGAATTTCTAAAATATAAATAATAAGCTTTATTAAATTTTACTATGGTATAATGGTTTACCATAGTAAATAAAAAATAATAATTTAAAAAAACGTTACCGCGAAAATGCATTATGCACAATCCCTTACAGTTTCTAAAAAATAAATAAAACGCTAAAAAATAGAGTATGGAAAATCACAAGTTTAATCCAAACAGTATTTTTTCTTGAAAACCACATTTCAAAAACTGAAGTTGGTGAAGTTTTTTTGTTTGACAAGGAAAGAAACAAGCAAACGCATATTTAGGTGAGAAGATACACTTCGCATTTAGAGTTAAAACTTTATTATCCTATTAGGTATAACATTATAAATAAGAAAGTTCGTATGTTTGTTTGTTTTTTACTTCTTCACGCTTAAACGGCTAACCCGATTTAAATGAATATGTGTGGCACACACATAGAAGGTCACTTGGATAAACAAATAGGATAGTTTTTATCCCGAAAAAATGTTGCTGCGGGGTCATTAACCTTGCGGGTAACAGGTAGTACTAAACATAGTAATGGTGCTTCGCAAAGTCGAAATCTAAAGCTTGCATGAGTTTCTTCTTTACCCTTCCTTCAAACTTAAAAAAAACAGAAGGAATATTCTATAGCAATCAGGAGTAGTCGCATAACTTTCTTACAAAAAAACTCTTTTCCTTTGCTAATTAAATGAAAAGATAACGGAGAGTTCACATCGCCCACGCCAAAACTGTATTATTTCAAAACCTGAATGCATTTCATCAAAACTGCGTAATGCATAATTCATCTCAAACGCATTGTATTCTAATGTGGTATACTTTCGCCAATCGGCGAGTGAATCCTGGATATTGTGGGTGTGCTTCGGTAATGAGCAAAATTGACATCGTTTAGAAAGTTATAGACGGATGTTTGCGGTTTGTATTTCGAAATCGACGGTTAAACATCATTGCCAATAATACAATTCATTTCCATCCTCGGCTTTTGGGGGGAATTTCATTTTAACAAACTAAATGCAATTTACGCTAAAAAAAGGTAAAGTCTGATTGATTCTGTAAAAAGCTTGACATAACAGGTATGAAAAGGCGGATTGTTGAAAACTACAAGTGTTTAAAAAATTGAATATTAAAAAGGGAAATGGAAAACTACCATAAAATGTTAGTATTTATTAAAATACTACACTTTATGGTAGTTTTTCGATGACTTGTTTAATTGATACAACCATTTTATTACTATTTTCTTTCCACCATAACGTTGTTAGGTGCATGCAATTTTAATTGTTCAATTAAGTGAGAAAATTAACTTAAATAAGGAGTACAATATCTCAGCCTCAGATTGGCAATGCAACGTTCACTTCGTTGGTGTTTCTAGGCGACGAGTATTTCTTAACATCAGGAGTTTTTTCTGTCTTTTTACATTTTAGTGCCTTAAAAATTGCCCTTATTTAAGGATACATAAAAATCAGTGGTAAAATACACCTTGCCTCATTTATGTAGTATTGAGATATTCCCCATTTAGGAACTCATGTAACTCTAACTATAACTCTTTACTGTATTTTTCTAAATTTACAATTCTTGTCTAATTAGATTTTAGTTTTGTATTCTGTATTTCACGTCATGTGAGGTGTTTCCAATCTTAAATATGAAGCTAAAAGTCTTTTGTTGAATTAGCATTGCGTTAGCAATAATTTATTCGAAAACTATAAAATTGTGGTAAATAGTCGAGATTTTCAGTTTAATTTTGTCTCTAACTAAATTGGATATGTCGCGAAAGGTTTCGAATAAAATTGAATAAATACAATTAGTAATTATTATCATTACATAGTTTAAAACAAAGTCGTTTTCACTGTCCATTTCTATGCTTTAATCTTTAAAACTGCGGAACGGATTTCGATGCGGTCTTTTTAATTGGATAGAGTGATCTATCTAATTAAAAAAGCCGGAACCTCCTCTTTAGGAAGGTTTATAAATATATTTTATTACCGTGTGAAGCCGGAGCGAGGTAGTAAGGGCAGTAAGTACAACTTGCTTGGGTAGGGATCCACTGCATTACTTCTTCATTCGTAACAATGACTCCTTCATGTTGGGCAGGAGGAAGTTTTGCACAATATTCTTAACATCCTGGTCGCAGAACAGCGACGCAACAATACCTTCTATGGTGTTTATAGGCCACGGATGTGTTTGACCATCAGGACACCCTAGTGTTTGTTTGTTAATTAAAATATTTTTTTCGTGGTATGGAAAAGATTTCTTATTGTCACTGTCATTAGGTGAGTGTTCAGTTTTGCTCATTAAGCCATGAAATATTCTGATGATCTGAGAGTCTTATTATGTCAATAAACAAAGTCAAAACGAAAGAGAGGTCGGTACATTAGAATGAGTCAGCAATATTTGGAAATGAGATCAGTACTTTGATAGGAGTATAACCTTTAGTAGTAATAAAGCTTCATGGTTTTGCTTTTTACCATTTTTTCACCGTGTTGGTCCTGGCTCTTTTGCAGAATATATATATCATCTGCCTTTCTGCTAGCAGCTCGTAAACGGTGATCACAGGATTACTGTCACTAACACTGTAACATCCTATTAGGTGGTGGAGTTTCGCAGCGACTCACCCGGATTGGATTGTATACGTGCAATATGTAGTGTCAATCAATTACATTCATGCAAGCTACTTTTGAAGTCACTTAAAATGTTACTTTTGCCTTGTTTATATATATTAGCTGTATGTGTATTTGTAAAAAAACATCATCATTTGTTTCATACGAATGCTGAAGTGCTAGGTTTGTCACATTTTAGAAATACTGAAAAACTACATGTGCTTAACCAAAATCTCAACATTTACAAAAATATATGTATTGTATGTCCATTCGTATAAACAACCATATTCCTGATAATCTTAAATCACTTCCATTAGGCAAATTTCGAAAAAAGGTATTTAACTTACTTTTAGAGAAAAAATATTATAGTGTCAAAGATTTTCTTGCAGATAAGAATAAATAGCATAGTATTTCTAATATGATTAATTTAATTGCAGAATGTCGGGTGTGCAGGAGTTTGTTTCGCCGTTTCTTCTCCTGTCTGGCTAGGTTTGGAAACGGTGGTAGTTTACGGTAGACAGGGATAAATTAATTTACATTCTAAAAATTGTTGTATTAATAAATAATCTTATAATAAATACAAAATACAGTGTGTTGTAGATTGTAATTAAATAATTAAAATTAGTAATTTGATTAAAACCTATTAAATATTTGCACACCACAAGTTGGTAGAATATGTTGAAACGCTTAAATAATTTTGTAACACTCATATTCCGCAAATAAATATTTTTCTTTCTTTCTTTCTTGGTACCACCGCCTTTTCTATTCCTGCCGCCATAACGTCATGACGTGTTCCAGTTTGGAGGATAAGGTGGCCGGTAAACTTACTTTTGCTCGAAGCCTAACATCCCGGCCTCAGGTAGGCAGCGCACCAATACCACCTTTGTTGACTCTAGGCAGCGTGAATTTCTTACAATATCATAAAAAAACCTTAGACAAACAATAATATCAACATCCGGTTATTAAACCATAATGCATTAAAAAGCTAACAGTTTATAACTTAATTACAACAAAGAAATTGGCATGTCTTAATTTTTTTTCGATTCGTCGCAAAGTTTAATTGTCAGTAATTATCATTGCTAATAATGGTCGTAAAAGTTGGGTCGAACCAGTTCCAAAGATGCAGGAGCTAGTTGTCAATGTATCGGGTCTTTTTGTGGAGATTCATCGCAATGCAGCAGAAATGTTGGACGTTTTTTAAAGATATTTGATATATGGTGCAAGTTACGAGCTCTCACGTTTAATTTTCTTTAGCAGTTACGTAAAGAAGCAGTTGGTTTTTTGGTAAACACAATACGCCTATACATACAACAGAAGTGTTTACTTACATTTAGTACATACAAAGAACAATTAAAGAGAAACATAATATTATAAAAGAGTAATTTTTCTTGTCTCAAAAACGGTAGTGTTGTTAAAAAAATATCTCTGTTTGGAGGGAGTGGCAATTTTTAGGTGTGCGAATAAAATAATGCACTAATCCCATTTTCACAGTACAGTAAATTGCCTTTGTAGTCTAGAGATCGACGTTGTCTACTACATCTAACGTAGTTATCGTTGACTTTATAAGACCTTAGACTGTTCGCTCGTTCGGGTAACTCAAACACTACCAAGGAAAACATCGTTGCCCAAGACTAAACATATGCCTAGTTGATATTGTCAAATCAATAACTTGCTGACTAATTGCTAATTACTTTGCTAACTATCACATAATGGAACTAATTGGGTCTCCTGGTTGTACCTATTCAGAGATACGGCGTTAAAGATACTTTGTAGAATAGCAAATGCAGATTTTATAGTAAAAAATTATACGTTGCCTACAGATATCAAAGATGATAATGGGATTGCTAACCAAAAGTCGACATCTTAAGTAATCAATACCGTTTATGTAATCAAAATGTTACTTACCCATATCTAATATGTCTGGAGGAACAGTTATACAGTGGTGGCGAAAAGAAATAAAACAAGTGATATCAGCCTGAAAAGCCAGATTGTCTTCTCAAGGTCTAAATGAAAAGACAACGCTAAACTCACTAATGAAAAATATTTGCTCAGGCTGGCGACATGCCATTACTATATTTCTACGTTTATTTTTTACCACAAGAAAATCTGTTTGCCTGAATTTTCATTGTCATAAAAATGTCAGCAGCTTATATTACTTAGACCACAACGCATTCATTCTTCACTAACAACGCAGTATACCGACAGCGATACTCATTTCTCCTCACGTTCATCTCACGATAAATGAAAGAGATTTATAATTGATAACTTATTAATGACTAGCCCACTTCATAAGCCCACTTCAAGAGTCTTCCATTTTAGGATTTATTTAATAAAAAACACAGTGATTTCTGAACCATTACACTATTAAGCTAAAAGCATCAAATTCGTTTCTGCTTCGAAACCGCCATATGGTAATTCGACATTTTAGTGGGTTTAGTCTGTCCGCAAACAAGGTGGTAGAGTTGTACTACGACTGGATTACATTTTATTATATGCTATATGTACCTATTGTAATCACTTCAATATCAATGGAGAATAAGGTAGCAAGTATTCCTACTCATTCCCGAAGAGCTAGGCAGAAGCACAACCAGGGCGCCTTCGACTAACTTCGAAGGCACACAAGTCCCATAATGTGATAAGTGGTAAGCCTATCGCTAACCATGCACATATCATAATGATATCGGGCAACGTTATTTACATATTTTCTACTCCTTTATTTCTCGACCCGGGGATCGAAACCGGGAAACTCAAGAAGTCAAGTCCTATGCCGGACAGTTAGACTACAGAGGCGAAAAGACAAATTATTACAAGTAAGCATCTTCACGCCCATATCTCCGAAGAGGTAGGCAGAGGCACAACCAGGGAACCCACGATTAGCCGAACACAACAAATCCCACAATGTGATAGGTGGCAAACTTATCGCCAACCGGGCATATATCCAATCCCTCGGAACATTTTATTAGAAGATTGGAAATAACAATTTTTTTTTCTGTTGCCCGACCCGGGATTCGAACCCGGGACCTCATGAATTCCAGTCCAACACTTGGACCGCTAGACCACAGAGGCGATAATTTCACCAGCAAAAAAGCGTTAATAAAAACCATTGTTAATAAAAGGAGGTCTTGATCACTATCCCATCTGATCTTGATGAAACTTTCCAAAAACGACGTGTGAGGTTCGCATTCCGGATAAAAATTAGTAATTCATCAAATAACACGAAAAAATTGTTGTCGATAATAACGGTAAGAGGAGGATGAACATTTCTCCCAAAATGGCGATCATACGCTTCACAAGCAATAAAGTAGATACATTGAATTCGGTATTTTCTTTGCCGAATTCGTCGGCAAAACATGAAATCGGTAGAGTCAGCAAAAAAATTAGTGTCAGTTGTTGGTTGAATTACAGTTAATTTTAACGACAGTGCTCGTCACATTTCTGTTACGGTTTTGGTGGTAAGTAAGTTTATTATTATTAGTAATTATAATTTATTTTTTAGATCTGAAGATCTTCTTTCATTAGTTAAGAAGCAAATCGGACAACGGAAAAAGAGGTGACACAAGTTTAACTTGTATGTATGTGTGTGTGAATGTCTGTCTTTGGCTTTATAAGTTTTAAATGGATGGACCGATGTCGATGGAGTTTTTGTTCGAAAACTGACGTGATCGTGAAAGTTCTTAGCTACATTACATGAAGGTTTTGTCGGGGCTTATTAAATTTTCTTCACTTTAAGAATGCCAACAAATTTTAAAAGTAAAAACTCTTTATTGATTACGAATCACAAACTATAAACTTTGTCTAATCTACGAGTAAATAACTGAACCACCGTATATATTTAAATATTCGAATACGCTGCACACAAACATCAAAGATTTGATAATATATCGGTACCAAATTGGAAAGGGAATGACAGATAAAAGGTTGACAAGGCAGATATACAATGCGAATGTGGTGGTGGAAAATGATGGTCGTAGGTATCCGTGGAGACCAAGGTTGACATTCCGCAATCAAATCGCTCGGGTGTTATCCGAAGGTGGTGTCAAGAATCTCCTAAACCGGTGTGTCTGTATGAAAATGATAATGAATGTGGAACTAAAAATTCACAGCTGATTTTGATGCAGTTTTTTAATAGATAAAGTGATTGAAGAGGAAGGTTTATGTTTTTATTTCATAACCGTGCAACGCCGTGGTGGGCTAGATAAATATAAAAATCGAAGTGGATTTTTAGCAGTTCTACTGTGTTGGCCCCGTGTTGGTCCGGGCTTCTATGCAGTATAGACCATCTGCCTTCCTGCCAGGCAGCTCGTAAAAGGCGAGCATAGGCTTACCGTCACTAACACCGTGACATCCTTCAAGGTGGTAGAGTTTCGCAGCGACTCACCTGGATTTCGCCGTGTTGGTCTGGGCCCTTTTGCATAATAAATCATCTTCTGCCAGGCACCTCGTAAACGGCGACCATAGGCTTACTGGCACTAACATCGTGATATCCTGCTAAGTGGTAGAGTTTCGCAGCGGCTCCCCCAGAATT
>NJDD01000399.1:159633-172327 GCA_002245505.1 Calephelis nemesis
TATATTTTAATGAAGTTTTAAATGTAAAGCAAATTTGATCGCCTCTGTGGTCTAGCGGTTCAGTT
Source organism: Calephelis nemesis (assembly GCA_002245505.1). Lineage (NCBI taxonomy): Eukaryota > Metazoa > Arthropoda > Insecta > Lepidoptera > Riodinidae > Calephelis > Calephelis nemesis. The sequence goes on from NJDD01000399.1 coordinate 159,699, forward strand.
GTTGGACTTGACTGCATTAGGTCCCGGATTCGAATCCCGGGTCAGGCAACAAAAAAAAATTGGGCTTTTCCAATTTTCTTATAAAAAAAATGTTGCTCGGGATTGGAAATGTGCCCGATTGGCGATAGGCTTGCCACCTATCACATTGTGGGACTTAGTGTCTTCGGCTAGTCGTGGGTGCCCTAGTTGTGCCTCTGCCTACCTCTTCGGGGATATGGGCGTGAAGATACTTTTTTTTAAATTTCTTTTTTGGTAAAGAATGTTTGAAAAACAAAACCCATTTCAAAATAGTTATAAATTATAATCAATTAAAAAAAGGTTGCAGGTATCTAAAAGTTTATAGACTAAATAACGAAGTTCTGACAACCACTGACATATGACAGATTACAATAATGTTTAATCAACGGCAGTGCATAAATACATATATTCAAACTACTCACGGTAGTTGCAAAAGCCTTAAAAGAAGAAGAAATACATATATACACCTACATACGAGTACTTATCTTCACCCGAAGTTCCTCATGTAGTAGGCAGAGTTAAGCCAAGTGCGAAATGTTTATTACCCTTTTCATACAAACTTACCGGTTGAGGAAACTCTTGACATTGCCTGCAGTCAGATAAAACCAAAGCGTTTTGATAGTGGAATGTCAACGATAGTGCAGTTATGAATTGTGTTTTTTTTATCGACCACCGCTAACACTATCGACCTACCGCCAGGCTCGAGTTTGATTTCCACCGGACCAGGCAATTATGTGATGAGCTAGTTGTTTATATTTCTGAAAGTTTTTGAAGTTATTCTTCTTTTGGCGCGATTGGGAAAAATGATGAGAGTGAATTTTTACGATGCGCGCGCACACCGACAGATAAATGTGACAGTCAAAAGCAACACCCTGAAGTTAGCTGCGAACCTATCTATTTTTAAATATATTTTATGATTTTTAATTATTGTTGCATGCTATTTATGTAATATATGCGTTGTGTTATTATTTGGTTTTTTTGGATTGTTACGCCAAAGAAGTGTAAAGTGTAGTGTGTTTATATTTTTTTGGAGTTAGGTTGGCTAGTGAAATTTGTTACGGAGTTTTATAACAAGTACATAATACAAATTAACTCAGCTAATTACACGGTACCCGTATAACTGTACTGTAACGGCGGGAAATCTCCCAGGTGACAAACATAATGATCCCACCGCTCAACATTGCAACCATGTAATTGAGATCGGATAATTTTCCTAGATTATCGGATTTGAAAGTTCGAAATTCGCGGGGTGTATTATGGGGTCGAATTCTCCCGATGATGCCTCGGTTGCGAAGCGAAACGTACGCTGAGTTTTTAGTAGTGTGTGTTGGAGCTAATAAAATAGTTTCGTAGTGTTTGTGTTGTGTGGAGTTAGATATATTTTGGGCCTTTGGCTTCTGGCAAGTCCAATCCATTCATACCGCACTGTCTTTCCTGTTAATCGCGCCATATTACGTATACATTTTTTGATGGAAAGTTGCAAAATAAATATTTTTATTTGAAATCGGATATTTCATTTTCAAGTATTCTTGAACAAAGTACTATGGCGATCCAAAAAAAATCAACTAATCCGATATTTTTTTATTGGTTATTATTTACTAAATGTAAAATATTCGCTAGTATTGTGATCAAGACTACAAAATTACATAATTCCGCTTTCCAAAATTCATGAAATCGAGGTTAAAGAGTAACTCTAGAGTAAACTTCTAGAGTAAATCCAACTTGTCAGGTCCTTCGCCAACCTTGTGAGAAAACTCACCACAAAGTACACCAACTCGACTCAGCGGCACCGTCGATTTACTGAGGATGCCTCAGTACCGAGACAAAACGTACTTCGTACACGTAGCCAATTATTTATTTTTTCATAGAAATAACGTAGCTTACGTTCATCAGTGATAATATCGGCTTCTAAAGGTGAATAACTCATAAAATTAGAAGAAGTTTTAGGGCCCGTTCAATACAAATAACAAACAGTCAAACCATTCCTTTTTAGTGTAGATAAAAATCGATCTGAAATAATAACTCGGCCCTAGTTTAATAAATTCTAAAACTTTCCAAAAACGTGTCAGCAAATTAACGCTCTGGAAAATGTATAACTATAAATGAGGTAAATTATAACATTCGATGTATAATTACTAAGTATTCCGTAAATAAGGGTACTTATTACAAAGAACAACAAATAATGCTGAATTACCAAGTAAAATTACTTAAATACACGCTGTATTTCAACAGAAATGAAATGATTACTCTTAACTAGACCGCACACGTGTCTTTTGCGTTTTATTTCAGTGGTCGATTTGTAATTAAATAAGATTCATATTTTTTTTTAAGTTTATTCTGGGGCCGGCTAAGACCTTTAGGCCATGCTGCCACGTATTCAGTATTAATTATTTCTGCATTAGTTATATCCATATTAATTATTTTTATACAGTCATTGGTCACTTTAGGCCATGCTGCCACGTCTTCTGTAATAATAAATTCTTTTTCATATTAAAATTTTTAATTAATTTCTTCAGTTTCTGACCATATTGACTTCCTCTTTTTAAAAGTAATTTCCTTCACTAAGACAAAGGTTGTTTGAGTCCTTCAATACGTCTTTAGTTTTAATTTTTTGGAGTTTACATATTATGTTTCTCCGTTAATTTGTTTTATATTACGTCACATCCTTGAATTACGATTATTTTCACACTAATTATAAAACTAAAATTCTGAACACCAAAATCATTTTCCTTCATGTTGGCGCCAAAACTTCTACGACAGTGCAAAAAGTATTTTTACTGTTCTTTTTTTTTACCTCTATATTTTATATTATGTAATAAACACATATCTTCATATTAATTCATGTCTTTTTCTAGTTTCGTCTTTAATTTTCTTTCTTGTTCAGGCCTCTGCCTCTTCTGTCGTGATAAAACACTACAATAGTCTTTCACTAGTATAGTTTATTGACTAAATTACATTTACACACAACTAAATAATATTTACACTTTATTTAATTTACAAATTGTACACTTTTACATTATATTACACATTTTTAGTTTAATGATTGGAGGAAACCCTCGAAAAGCGCGCCTTCCCCCTCCGACCGTTCCCGCCAACCTTATTTTTTTTTTTAGGTTAATTTGCCCCTTTCTGGAGCCGGCTAAGACCTTTCGGCCATGCTACCAAGTCTACCGTTATAGAAAATTCTTTGTAGTATTAAAATTTTAAAGTCATTTCTTCTGTTTCTGAACATATTGTCTTCCGCTTTTTAAAAGTCACTTCGATTGGGGTGTATTCACTAATACAAAGGTTATTTGAGTTCTTCAATACGTCTTTAGTTTTAATTTCTTGAAGTTTACATATTTGTCAATTTGTTTTATAGTAAGTACGTCACATCCTTGAATTACGATTATTTTCACACAAATTATAAAACCAAAATTCTGAAGACCAAAATCATCTTCTTTCATGTTGGCGCCAAAACTTCTACGTCAGTACATAAAGTATTTTCATTATTTTTTTTACCTTTATACTTTATATTAGTCTTATATTATGTAACAAATCCATATCTTAATAGGTACTTCATGTTTTTTTCCCGTTTCGTCTTCAATTTCCTTTCTTGTTCAGGCCTCTGCCACTTCTGTCGTGATAGAGCACTACAATAGTCTTTTACTAGTATAGTTTATTTAATAAATCACATTTACACACAACTAAGTAATTTACACTTTAATTAGTTTACAAATTATACATATTTACATTATATTACATATTTTTAGCTTAAGGATTGGAGGGAACCCTCGAAAAGCGCGCCTTCCCTCTCCGACCGTTTCCGCCAACCTATTTTTTTAAGGTTGCTTTGCCCCTTTCTAGAGCCGGCTATAACCTTTAGGCCATGCTGCCATGTCTTCTGTATATAAATAAATTCTTTTTAGCAGTCATAAGTAATTTTATTTCATAAGTCGTAAGTAATAGGTCTAAGTTATGTCAGGGCCTTGAGGAATGCGGTGGTTTCGTTACTTAAGCTCATCTATGAGATTTGGCAGCAGCGAGAAAATTCATGATACCTACACTAATTTCTTCATGATTATTTCATTTGTGCACTTTCACTGAACAAAATTAAACAAATTCTCACCTAAATTAACTAATTTTACTAAAACTTAACACTAAATTCAATAATTGTGAAAAAATTACGACCATCTTCATCCACGATGCCGCCAAAACTCTATTATTTTTTATAGTTACTTAAATAGTAGTTAATTTGTCCCTTTCTGGAACCGGCTACAGCAGATTTTAGGCCAATCTGCCATGTTTTCGGTATTAATAAGTCTTTATTTCAGCCATTAGTCACTATTTACAAAGTCACGTCATGGTCTTGAGTAAAGCGGTGGTTTCTTAACACAAGCTCACTTTGGGAGATTTGGCGGCAGCGAGAAAATTCACGATACACTAATTTCTTCATGATTATTTCATTTGTGCACTTTCACTGAACAAAATAAACTAATTTCCACCTAAATTAACCAGTTTCACTCATAATTTACACTAAATTCAATAATTGTGAAAAAATTTCGACCATCTTCATTCACGATGGCGCCAAAACTCACTTAAGTATTTTTTATGAAATGTGTCTTTTAGAATTTCCTAGCAGGTTTCTATGACGAAAATGTGGTATCCTTACTCAATATCTTTGAGTAAGATTTGGCAGCATTAGGAAATATATGATACACTAATTTCATCATCCCTTGTGTACATTATCTGTACAAAATGCCTTAAAATTAACTAATTTTACTACAAATGGAGAAGGTCACATTACTTTCGACTGTTACATATATGTTTTTATGTATTTTAATCGACTTCTCCGTCATTTATATCCGATTTTAAAATTATTTTTTTTTTTAGGTGTATTTGCGATTTCCCATAACTATCAAGTCTGGATCTAATGAAAGAATCCCAGGAAAATACTTTTGTATATTATACTTTACGACGTCATTATTGAAAGTTTATCGTATCTGTATTGTGAACATGTTTCAAGTAAAACCGCGAGCTGCAGTTAGTGCGAAAATACGGCGCTAAAGTTACCTACTCAAATAACAAAGTATTTATAATTCATCTTTATGGTTCGTATTTACATTTTAAAACAACGAATAGGGCCGCGAACATGCTGCAGGGAATCGATTAAAACGACTCGATATTTTTTATTCGAATGATAAATTATTTAACGATACATCGTCTGGAAAGCAAATAATTGCAGATTAACGGCTCCGCGTTTTTCGTTGGGAATCTTCAATGAGCTCCATTATGCGTCCATACAAACTTTAAAACGTTTTATTTATGATGCGCTTTAGTTAAGACGCCGGCGACTAAACAGGCATTAAGTTATTAGATTGCGTTATTTACGAATGTCACGTTATTTCTTGCTACAAAGTATATACTCATTATGAAGTATGTGTGATCTTGAAGTTTCGGATTCTAACTTTAACAACCTCGTCATAGGATGCTAAATCGAATGCTCTGAAAAAAAATTATGAACAAGTGGTACTTACTTACTTACTTATATATATATATATTATGTATGCCCCGTATATGCAATTTTTAAATAATCTAAGTCTAAAGTATTTCGAAACTAACATTAATACTTATTATTTAAAAATGTATTGAATGTTTAGATATAAATAATAATAAAAACATTATATTATACATTTATAATATTGGTACACACGCCTCTTAAACATATTTTGAAGGCTGGTGTTGTCGACCACGTACTACACTTTGTAATTACACTTTTTTTAGTCACACAAATTGAATCTAACCCCTTTTTTTTAATGACTAATGTGTTGCCAACCTCGCGGTTTTTACAACTTCACCGGGCTTTACAGAATCTAACCCCAAAGTAAGCAAATTATATGCTTGTGTTATGGGTGTTAGTCAACGATACTTATACATAGAAATACTTAAATAGATACCAGAATAAATTTAATAAACAGCCAGATCCGTAAATGCAAACATCTAAATGTTCATCACACAAACGCTTGCCCCCGTTGGGAATCGAACCCGAGCCTCGCGGTTGATCGGTGTAGTTAGACGTGTACGCTAGCCACTCGACCAATGAGGCGACCAAGTTGGTTAATATAGTTTAATTTAGTATTAAATTAGTAGACAGAAAGTTGTAAATTCAATTACATATTTGAACACCACAATGTGGTAAAATATGTTTGCATGCTTAAATATCTTTGTAACAACTTTTTAACACCTTGAAAATATCTAAAAAAATATACGAAAGCAAGTAATTAATCCGAAATAACATCTAATTAAAGTGATTTTACTGTATTTATGTATGTTGAATTAGAACGCATACATCAGATAATTTCAAGAATATTAAAGAACTAAGTACAAAATGCGATTACATTACGAAGTTTAAGAGTTACATAATATAAAGAGTTTGCCAGTCGCCGCCACCTTAAATTATTTCTTTGTGGATAATTTTCTTATTCACTGAATTTCAAATTTGAGGTCATTTATAAAATTACCGAACAAAAAAGACACAAAGAAAACTTATGAGGTCATACCTGTATTATAAACCTTTTTTATAAATAAAATGTTCTGATATTTTTACTACCTGTAGTTCGCGGTTCCGCTTGCTCGTATTTTCCTACTGAAATCTTGTATAGATTCATCACTACATAGTATAAAACAAAGTCGCTTCCTCTGTCCCTATGTCCCTATGTACGCTTAAATCGTTTAAAACAACTCGACGGATCTTGATGCGCTTCTTTTAATAGATGAAGTGATTGAAGAGGAAGGTTTATGTGTATTTAATACTCAAGATCTTATGCAGTCAAGTCCAACACCTGGACCGCTAGACTACAGAGGCGATGAAATATGAATATGTTATAAATGGAATTTTTAAAAATATGGAAGGATGGATCCGTGACATCCTACTAGGTAGTCGAGTTTCCCAGCAATTTCCCCTGATTGCTACCACATCGCCTTACTTATTCCTAACGACAATGCTGACGTGTTCCGATTTGGAGGGTAAGGTAGCCAGTAAACTTACTTTTGCTCGAGGCCTAACATCCCGGCCTCAGGTTTGCAATGCACCATTACCACCTTTGTTGTCTTTAGACGGCGGGAATTTCTTACCATCGGGAAATCTGTCTGCTTATTTGCCTTCCAATATCATAAAAAAAATATCCGGTATGTGGCACAGCTTAAGTTCGCTGGGTCAGCAAGTAAAGTTTTTTTTGACCCGTAATATAAATTTGGTCTAGAAGTTTACATATAATGCTACTATTTATCTCGTTAATATATGAATGTCAAAAGATAAATTTCCATGAAACAAAAACGTGAAAACAGCTGACAAAATGCTAAGTGTCAACCCTAGCCAACCCGCATAGTTTATCTCTAAACAATTGCATGTGGCCACATATTTTTGTAGGGACAAAAACTTGCCTTCCATTAACATTGCGGTTAAGTATTATTTTAAAGGCTTCTTAAAATAGGTTCTGGAATGTTCTCACGAGTTTTTAGGACTTGACAATTATACGCCAGTTATAGACCAGTTGGCTAATGCAGCTTTCATTTCTGTCATTTTTTTCTAACAAATTTTATATGATGAATTTAAATTTCGAATCTACTTTTTTACATTATTAAAGCAACTTCTTTACAAAATTATAACATCAAGAAATATGGCGTTAATTTATCGTAGATATGCGACAAACCCATCTCCCGATAGTGAAATAGTTTAGTAATTAAAATGGATGGATTATTCCACCATAACATACATACTACTCAGAAGTAGTATGATGATTTTAAGATACATTCTGGAACGTTCTCACGCCAGTTTCGGGCCTCAATGATTACACGCCTTATATGAGAGTTGGTCAATGTAGATTTCTTTTGAAACCAAATGACGTCATTTATAAGTGAAGAGAAACCTTTTTCGTATTTTAAAACCCATTTGGTCCCTTTTAGTGTTTTTTTTATAGAAGAAAAGGCAAACGAGAAATCGATTAAAACCCATTTGGTCCCTTTTAGTGTTTTTTTTTATAGAGGAAAAGGCAAACGAGAAATCGGTTTTCCTGGTGGATAGTTTTGCCTCCAACAATTAACAGCTATTGCTCCATTAGTATCTTCACGGCCATATCCCCAAATAAGTAAGCAGAGGCACAAGCATGGCATTCACGACTAGCCGAAGATGAAGAGGTAGTTCCTCTTCAAACAATGTGATGTGTGTGATGCTGATTTTATTAGAAAATTGGCAAACACAAAACACACACAAAAACCAGTTTTTTTCTGTTACCCGACCCGGGAATCGAATCCCGGGCATCGTGAAGTCCAACATAGTCGATAACAGTTGTGGTCGTCCTTATAGGATTTGGTAAACACTTCACAAAAAACACTTGTTAACTAGGTAGTAGAGTTTCGCAGCAACTCAGGCAAACAGGCGTTAAGTTTTTAGGTAACATGATTTTCCCCGTGTTGGTCCGAGCTCCTTTGAAGAATAGACCATCTGCCTTTCTGCCAGGCAAGTAAAAGGCGAGCATAGTCTTACCGTCGCTAACATCGTGACATCTGGCTAGGTGGCAGCAACTCGCCCAGATTAGTACTACCATCTTACCTATTCCTGCCGTTATAACGTCAGTCCTTCTTATTGACGTGTACCGGCTCGGAAAATAAGATAGCCGGTGAACTTACTTTTGCTCAATGTTTGACATCCCGACCTCAGGTTGACAATGCACCATTGCCGACCTAGATATCTCTAGGCGGTGTGAATTTCTTACTATCAGAAAATTTGTCTGCTTGTTTGTCTTCCAATACCATAAAAACAAAAAATAATATAATCAATGAAAATTGGTTCAGCTGTTTTTTCTAGACTGAAAATAAACACACTAACAAATCGTAATCATTTATTAAATATGTATGCTCCAAAATCGCAAATATCTTATTTTTTAACCAAGTTTAAAAAAAGAGGTTTTTGAGTTTAATTTCATTGATTGTTTTTTTAATTTTTGAATCAATTTTTGATAGTGCCTTTTTATTTGTCAGCAATACCACATTGGTTCCATTAAAATAATAAATATACAATTAGTAGTTTTTGAGTTATACTTAACTAGCGTACCGCCCTGGCTTCGCACGGGTATTAAATGCACGTATAAACCTTCCTCTCCAATTATTTTATCTATTAAAAAACCTCATCAAAATCCGTTGCGTAGTTTTAAGGATTTAAGATGATGATAGCACGTTACCGAAATAAAAAACACAAATAATAATCTCAAATAATTTAAGAGCATAACTAATAAAAAAATGGATTTAAATTTAAATATGGAATCATACAAAAATAGTATACCTAGCCGAGCTGAGAATATCATTATTTTTTAACAAAGAAGAGAAAAAAAATTAAAGAAATTGAAGTCAGTTATTTGCACCTTTTACTGCGACCAAATTATTTAACAATTTACAATACATTAACTTATTTGTCAATAATTCCACAACCTGCAATAAAAAGTTCCAAGAAATATTTCAAGTAATTCATTGAATAAATACCACACAAATATCACACTGTACCGGTAAATGTCGCCATTTTGGGGACCATTTAACTATCTGGTTATGGTTAAGGCTTCCCAGGAATTGTCTTCGTATAATTCAACGTGACACATGCTAAATATTTATGACATTCCTGCGGTGTGACCGTTTCCCTTCTGTGGCGTGGTGACACCCGACATTATGGAGAGAAATGTTATCGCCTTTGTGGTCTAGCGGTTCAGTTGTTGGACTTGACTGCTTGAGGTCCCGGGTTCGAGTCCCGGGTCGGGCAACAAAAGAAAATTGGATTTTTCTAATTTTCTAATAAAAAAAAGTTGCTCGGGATTGGAAATGTGCCCGGTTGGCGATAGACTTGTCACCTATCACACTGTGGGGCTTTGTGTCTTCGACTAGTCGTGGGTGCCCTGGTTGTGCCTCTGCCTACCTCTTCGGGGATATGGGCGTGAAAATACTTTGAAGATGTTACTCTGTTTTTAAATACTTTTATTTGATTTCTTCGTGATAGCAATTATATACCTTTTTAAACAACTAACTGGGGTGATTTTATAATCTAGTGAACAAAAACTATCATAAGTGTATAAGTAATCAGATCTTGACTTAGTGACAACGGAAGTACCTCGGGTACTTCCGTTGTCACTAACTCAGGATCTGATGATGGGATACATATATTTAACTGCTGAAATTGACTTACGTTTTATACTTAATTTATTTGTATTTTACGTTTTATTTGTACTTTACGTTTATTATGTCCTCCAAATACACAAAAAATATATATTTTTGTCAATTTTCCTGGGACCACAACATTGGCTCCATTCTTAGTTGCAATAATAACAACTTTTTTATGTGAAAATATTCATAAAACATTTACAAACGATGGAGAAATGAAGTAACAGAGCAAAAATAAAAAGGAGGTACGTAAAACATTATACTTTTTAAAATCGGTCAAAATTCAAAATCGCAGCAAAATCCCATCCATAAATTTACGTAGCTAAAAAAACACAGTTAATAAAAAAACTGTGCATGAACTTTCGGAAAAAACTTTACATTATTAAACTGCACTTAACCAGTATTTTTGTGTTGCGTAGTTGTGTAAATAATGCTTAGAATTAATACAGTCACAGATTATATTTATTAGTATAGAGTCAATAAATACTGATGCACTGTATAAGAATACTCGCAGCTGAACGCACTCTTATTTATTGAGATAATCCGATTAGTGTAAAGCTACGGTTTGATACAGAACTATGAAACATAGGGTGCTCCTAAAATGTATGACTACACCATTTTATTTATTGTTTCGTAATATTGCAATTAAATAATTTATGGGTAAGAAACGTTGTTATAATACTTAAAAAAATATGCGTTAAGTACACATTAAAAAAATTATGCATTAAGTGTACATTAAATATGCATTAAAAAATATAGCTTATAAACTACTTAACGGATAATGATACAATTTATCTCAAAACCTAACAGTGATATCAAACAATTAGATACTTTACCTGATTATACGAGATAACCGTTACTTATACACTTAGTAGCGACCCGCCCTGTACCAAATAACACTGAATTACTGCAGTGAAAAACGCAGAGCGAGTTTCGAAATTATGTTTTTCAACAATAAATAATTTATCAGTATCAATGTTTATTTACTTGTTTTCACTGTTTTTCGGGAAAGGAATGTTTAATATTTTTAAATAAATTTGTAGAACTTTAAATTCTGTACATTAAATATATAGGCAAATGGCTAGAAAGGGTCAGCAGAATATATATTTAATATTTTTGTTTTTTTGTCCGTCTGTCTGAATGTGCCGTGACCGCTATACCGCCGAATCTACTGAACCGATCTTAACGAATTTGGTTGGTAAGGACTTTATGTTCCTAGTAATGTTATAGGATACTTTTTATCCCCTCACTAAAGGGGTTACTGTAATCATAATGCGTAGTAGGATTTAAATTCATTTGTTTTTTTTTGTTGCATGCACTTACAGATTGCCCCCTGATATATTTCAAGTTTTATGTACCTATTGTAGTTTTGAATTTAATTACATAATAACACTCAGTATAATGTGACCATTAATACCTACTCGGTATACAGTGACATAACTTGAATTCCAGAATCAGTACGGCTTATCTTTATATATACATACGTATCTTTATGCCAATTCCTCTCTGCACGGTAGGCAGAGTGTATAATGTTAAGTGAATAAAGTTCTCCGGGTCAGCTAGTGTACAAATAAATAAACAAGGATGAGTCTTTTGTATTACGACGTTACTGTTATTTTGATAACATATTATTTATTGTAATAAAACATGTCACCACGTTGGCGATGGCAACCCTCGTCATTTTATTTGCGGAAAGATTAATTGTTGAGAAAGTGACATTTGAAATAATTAAACGTTTTTGTTATATTTTAGGGAGAGAACTGTATTTTATGTGGAACTAGCTGTTACCCGCGGCTTCGCCCGCGTATTCTACTAATTTGATATTTAGCTCTCCAACACTGCTCGTTAAAATTTTAAGATAAAATGTAGCCTATATCGCTACCCAAAGTTTTATCTATTTTTTTGTAAATATTAAAATCAGTTCAGCAATTTTGCCATCAAAACTGAACATACACTTTCTCTTTTCTAATTTCACCTCAGATAAATAGTAGGAATACGTTATTATGTATAGCAAATTAAACTGTATAGCAAGTTATGGAAACCTCTAACAGATTTTTTTTTCGAAATTTTAGAAATATAAATATCGTCTCTGAGGTCTAACCGTCCGTCTTCGGAATTACTTCTTGAGATCTTGGGTTCTATTTTCGGTCCGGGCAACAAAAAAAAACAAATAAAAAATGTGAAGTTTTAATTTTCTATTAAATGTAACGTTGCCACTTGCCCGGGATTGGATGGGTGCCCGGCTACAGGATAAGTCATCTACCACATTGTGGGACTTAATGTCTTCGGCTAGTCGTTAGTGCTCTGGTTATGCAGTTAGTCAGAACTAACCCTTCGGGTATATCTTCAGAAACTCACATTTAGAAATTGTAGCAACAACATTAAACTTTTCAGCTTTTAAATATTAGTATGAACCGATTCTGTGATAA
>NJDD01000399.1:188839-205095 GCA_002245505.1 Calephelis nemesis
TAAAATCGCGAGATTAGCAACAAATTAGTCATTCAAAAAAAAAAAAAAAAGCTACCCATGAGTGCCCTGGTTACACCTCTGCGCGCAAGCGTAAAGATACCCTTAAAATTGATGCGTTTTTTAGATGTGAAGAAATACACGGCGATGTGAATGGCTATCCTATATTCCAAACTGGAACAAGAGAGTGGTAAGGATTGACGTCGTAGCGCTAGTATTAGGTTAGGCACTCACCTACTGTGGGATACTCATCCCACCTAGTTGTACTGACAATATAATGTTAAGGTACCAGCCACTTTAGCTGGTTCCAATGGAAAATAAAAACAAACTTAGCTACATAATAGTATAAAGACTACACCTCGAGCGAAGCCACACGCATTTGTTAGTCAATCATAAATCTCTCTTTTGGGAATGTTTATTTTCGAGATGTGGTCCTAAGTAAACAGTTACGAAATGGATATAATATTTTGTGTATTGTAATAAGATGTTTGTTTAGTGTATGATAAAGATATCTTGAATTCTTAAGAGGCCAGCGACTGAAAACTGAAATAATTGTTGCTCGTAAAATTCCGCGCAAATGGCTAAACATTTGGATTGCCTATTCTGTTAAAATAAATGTACCTTAGATATCCAAGCACAAAATAAATAATTTATTAACGATTTAATTGTTACAACATTGTTAGTGTTTTTTTAATAAATAGACAATTACGTGCGGAAGTCGTATTCCCTATATAAACGTATTAATATTTAGCGAAGCGAATGATTTTTTTAAAACTTGCGAAACACCACCAGTTGTTATTTTAAATTATTATTAAAGATTTAATGTCGTATTTAATAACCCTAAAGAGGTAGGCAGAGGCACACTCACGACCAGCCGAAAACACTAAGTCCCACAACGTGATAGATGGCAAGACTATCGCCAACCGGTCCCAAATCCAACCCCGAGCAACATTTTTTTAATAGTAAATTAGAATAAAAAGCAATTTTTTTTAACCCGACCCGGGAATCGAACTTGGGACCTTGTACAATCAAGTCCCACACTTGGACTGCTAGACCACAGAGGCAACCGATTATTAATAAACTAATTATTCCATTGTTTTAAAAACTTCTTCGATACTACTTAGGCAAGCCATTTAATCTACAAAACTATTCTAAAACAAAACAATTTTTCTGATTGAGATTTTTTTGCAATACGTTTGTCCTATTAACATTAGTTGTACCTACTCGACACCGTCACCTTAAGTAAACAATAATATCTAGGGACTTGCTCAGAAATCCTCCGCCCTTTTGAAATAACCTTGTGATACGGCGCTTGCCCTTGATACAATAAGAATGTGTTGTTTCAAATCGCTTTTAACGTTAAGCAACTTTGACACATTTGACACACACAAAGTTAACCAAATGTTAAATTCAAAGTATTGGTAAAAGCTTCTGACAAAAGCAAATATATGTCGCCTATAGACAGCAAAGGTGATGATGATGAATCACAAAATACATATTTTTTTCTCTAAATAAGTTTTCAAGATCATATACCTAATATGATCGCCTCTGTGGTCGAGCGGTCCGGGTGTTGGACTTGACCGCGTGAGGTCTCGGGTTCGAATCCCGGGTCGGCCAACAAAAAGAAAATTGGATTTTTCCAATTTTCTAATAAAAAAAATAAAAAAAAAATGTTGGGCGGGATTGGAAATGTGCCCGGTTGGCGATAGGCTTGCTACCTATCACATTGTGGGACTTAGTGTCTTCGGCTAGTCGTGGGTGCGTTGGTTGTGCCTCTGCCTACTTCTTCGGGGACATGGGCGTGAAGATACTATATACCTAATAAATCAGGAAACAACAATGGCAGGCACTGCACCCATGGTAATCAAGCCAACCAAAGTGAATCTTGACATATAACATAGATGATCATATGCATAGACATATATATTACTTCGTATATACATATATATTACTTCCCTTTGAAATCATTGATCATATGACAAATTATACACTGTCTTCACGCCCATATCCCCGGATGGGTAGGCGGAGGCACAATCAGGACACCCACGACTAATCGAAGACGCTATGCCCTAAAGTGGCCAGCATATCGCCAAACGGGTACACTAAAAATCCCGATCTGGTGGTGCAGTGTTATGTAGCAGCTTGCCCGAGTAGAGATCTACCACCTAACCAGTTCCTGTTGTCAAGTTATTAAAAAAAAACCTAGGCAACCATAATTTTTAATAGACAATCGAATATATACATTTTCTAATTTTTCTTTCATATATAGTTGCCCAGGATTGGATATTATTATGTGCCCGGTTGGCGATAGGCTTGCCATCTATTACATTGTGGGACTTAGTGTCTTTGGCTAGTCGTGGGTACCCTGGTTGTGCCTCGGTCTACCTCTTCGGGGATATGGACGTGAAAATACTTTTAAAAACCCATAAATCTTAGAGAACAGGAGAAAGTTCTAGAGTAAAAGCTGAAAGCCAAGATCACAGCAGCGTATCACCAGATCGCATCAGACACGCAACTGTTCTATGGGTAATCTAATACCATGATAAATTTCCCAGAGACAGTGCATGTTTGCCGACATTTATATTGAGTTAAAAGATTATCAAGATAAGGTCAATGTGTTATAATTGGGTACAGGCAAGTGTGTGATATATTCAAATGTTGAAGCTGTGATTTATGGAGGTCGGTGGTAGTGACCTCGTGACTTATAGTACCAGTACTTCAGGTTCTAAATTTTCATTTTTGTGTGGAAAAAGAAATGAATTGTCATTAAGTTAAAAATTTTGAATAAACCCTCGCACAATCTATCAGTTATGTGACTAACAACCACGTTTCCTTTTAAACAAAAATCCGAGAGTAGTGGGTATGATGATGAGTGAGCAAGAAAGAGAGGGGGATGAGAAAGGTAGATAGACAGATATTGAGAGGTATTGAGGATTATTATTGAGTGGTAGAAGGAAGTAGGTTAGTAGGAATCGTGATAGCAGCGAGACAAGTGCTGACATTCTAATAACTTTAGAATAACGCAGCCTAAATCCTAATCCTCTAACGAGTGATATTTCGTATCCTGACGCAAGGTGTGGAACCGATATTAAAAGTACAGGTTCACTACCGGTATTCAGCGGTTCTTGCTTTTTCGATACTCCTTCCAAAATGGGTACCTATACTCTGAATACCGGTACTGACCTAATACCGTCATTTGATAACCTGTTCCTAGTAAAGGTCCTCTATAAATACAGGAGAGTAACTGCCAATTGTCATTTTTAGGTATCGGTATCATTTAAATCTGAAAAGTAGAAACAGAAATATCTTCGAGTATAGAAAAAAAATTAAGTAATTTATTTTCTGATACCGGTATTATTGAACCAGAACCGGTATAAAAACCTTAAACCAATAGTAAGTACTGGTAATAACAGTAGAGGTAACGCATCTGGTATCTTTATTGATCCAAAGCAGTTATTAAAAAAATACCGGTTTTTCAAGCCCTGGTTGCAGGATACTTTTACAACAAAGATCTGACAGTATTTCCAAATATGACTTACTCTCTCTAATTTTCTGACCACTGTATCAAATTGACATCACAAGACTTAAATTTATCATTGAAATCGAAGTCAAGTAATGGTATTTTATGACGGAAGTAAAACATTTCTTTGACAAAACTCAAAGCTCATGGTAGACCTCCAGATCAACAAACAATTAAAAACTTAAAAGTTCTAATTCGTCAAACTACCATAACATACAAACTTCATTTCCAGATTCCGCTTCGAATATTTCCCAGGGACAGTCTCTGTTTTTAGCCTAATAGTGTTAAATAGTTGCGCCAAGAATTGAAAGTTGTCATCGCCCGAAACCTCCTAATAAAGCTTTACACTGTTCACTCATACATGGCGGGACTTCGTACTACGTTTTTAATTTATGTTCCAGGAGATAAGAAATAGCGATTCATCTATTGAAATTGAAAATATTTCTTTGAAACAATTATACAATTATATAATTATAGCATGTTGCAACGATAATAACTGCATTAGTCAGAGACTGTGTCGCAGTTATTAACGCCACCTCCGGAAACCAAACGAAAGTTATTCCAATAAGGATAAATAAAATTAACTAATATTTTAAAATTAAAATTAATAAGTAATCTAGAAAGTTGCGTGTGTGAGTGTGTGTATGTGTGTATATGTGTACGTGTGTGTGTGTTGTATTAAGTGTTGTGCTGTGTGTTTGTGTGTGTCTAAAAAAACTCTTATATTGATATAAATTGAATTAAATTAAGGGTAGTTCAAAATTTAATTAATTCTTCTACATCGTCGTAATTTAAGCCTAAAAGCCATTGAAATAATTTCAATCTGCAATCCCGAAATGACGGAGGATAAGTATTGAGAACTCCGTTAATTTTTTTATATAAAATGGGACTGATAAAGAGAAACTGATGGCTTAATGAGTGTAGTCGGTATCTCTCAATTTCACAAACTCCATCATGTCTTCTTCTGTTATTGAATAGATTAGGGTTAAAAGGTAGAAGTGAATGTTTGCGTAATATAGTACGTTGTATGTATAATTTTCTTACAGACAGGACTTCCCATAGATTATACAATTGGGTTGTAGGAAATCTCCTAGGTTTATAAGCTTTAGAATAGCTCTTTGGGCGCTTTCCAAATGCAAGAATCTAATTTTAGCGGAGGCCCCCCAGATAATTATGCATGTGCAGTATGTCCTTTAAAACTTACATCTTAAAATTGTATAATATTACGTCCAAAATTTAATATGTTTGTTTAAACATGTGCCCTGAGTTATTCATACAGAATGGTGGCTCGTGGCGCGCGACCAAACAAATCAGTTCACTGAATGAAAGACGGAAATCATTTGCTCCACGGTCATAATTCGTAACATTTTATGAATTAGACCAAACCGGAAGATGCTAATTATAGATGCACTCAGTACTCAATAATTATTGTCGGTTGCACGTATTGAATATCGAAGAGCGAGTTATAATTAAATGAGAAACCAATCTGAGAACGAGTTCTGTGTGTGGTAGTGATTTTATTGGTCAGAAGATGATAAAAAATCACCACTTTTACTTCCTTCTCTGCATAGTATCACCATTTATGTCAGGGTTGACCTCGCTGACTCATTTTTAAACAGTAACTGATTTTGAATACATTGATTGTTTTTTAATAAGTTGAAAGAGGAGCAGGCGAAATTCTCTACAGTAATTAGTAGTACGCTTTTGTTCTAAAACCAAAAGGGGTAATGCGTTCTCCCATGAGACTGGTGCGCCAAGCTTTTTGCTTGCTTAAGGGACTGACTAACCAGGGTAAATCTAGATCAGACCTAACAGAGGCGAGCGCCGATTGTTGTGATAGGAGGAATAGTTATTATTCTGCCTGGATAGGTTTCTGTGGTAGTAGAAGAATGATACGTCACATTCCTGGCTGCCGGAGAGTTTGTTTCGCCGTTTCTTCTCCTGACTGGCTAGATTTAAATACGGTGGTAGTTTACGACAGAAAGGATTAAATTTATTTACATCATATTTTTTTATAGTTCAAAATTCAAATTGTAATAAATATTAAACTATTTTTGTGGTATGAACATTTAAACATTAAGTAAGTCTATGTACTTAATTAATGTTTAAATTTTAACTTAAATAATTACTTTCTATAATTATTAAAATATTTACACACCACAATGTGGTAGAATGTTGGAATACTTAAATATTTTGTAACAACTTCAATACCGCAAATAAACATATTTTCTTTCTCTTCTTTCTTTCCGAATTTGAATACAACTGAGGCGATCTTGTGGTTAGGGTCGGATTTTTTGTGGTTGCCAACATGGGCGTTTTGTTTTCGTCAATTTTAGTTCATATGCATCAAGTTTTTACCCGATTTCACAAAATCAGGCTATAATATTTTAAAAAATTCATAAGTCATCATAATCAGTCACGTCAGGGCCTTAGGTAAAGCGATAGCATCCTTAGTAAAGCTCAACGAGTGAGATTAGGGGGTATTAAGAAAGCACAAAATACAGTAATTCCTTCATAAATAATTCTCTTGTATATTTATCTAAAGACAAAATTAGAAGGAAATTTAAAATATTGAATACATACATAAGTATACATCTTCACGCCAAGTCCGTTATGGAATAGGCAGAGGATACCGAGTGCCAAATCTCACGATATTTTATACAGATCACCTATCACATTGTGGGACTTAGTGTCTTCGGCTAGTCGTAGGTGCCCTGGTCTTGCCTCTGCCAACCCCTTCGAGTTTGTACTTTTTTTTTAAGATACTTTAAGTGTATATAAAGGTGGCAAGTTTATTACCAATCTGGCACATATCCAATGCTAGGCAACGTTAATTTTATTAAAAAACTAGCTGACCCGGCAGACGTTGTTCTGCTACTTTTTTTAAATGTGATTTTGATCAAAAAAATGTGGTAAGTCACCCTTGTCACAAATAGGCGTGAAAAATAGATGTTGGCAGATTCTCAGACCTATTCAATGTGCTTGCAAAATTTCACGAAAATCGGTCCAGCCGTTTCGGAGGAGTTCAATTACGCACACCGTGACACGAGAATTTTATATATTAGATAGAAAATGTACACTTTCTAATTTTTTATTGCCCTACCCGGAGAACAAACCCAGGACCTCAAGTAATCAAGTTCGACATCGTCCCACTAGACCATAGAGGCGACAAGGCCATGTCTTATGCCATAGAATAAATATTTACTGGTGTTCTAATAAAACTTCACAAATCATGAAATGTATCAGCGTATTTAGTACCTAGGGACAGTTTTATCCCAGTTTGTAGTTATGGGAGTTCACTCGATTATGGTATTTATGCCCTGGTAATGAGGTTTGTTATTTTCCAGTGTGGTACAAAGGCTATACCTAATCCAATTTCAGGCACTCTGAAGGACTGGACTTTGATGTCGACCGCAAAAGGCACTCTAGAGACGTAACGTTGATTACTACGCAATTAGACTTTAAAGGGTTTTTTTCAAGGGCTCTGCTTTAGCTGGAAAATGTTTGATTTTTTAAGTGATTTACCAAATAAATAATGGAATTTGGTTTGAGAAACACTGAGATTAAATTATGTTTTAATTACAAAATATGCATTGTCTTTTTTTTTATGATAATGGAAGGAAAACAAGCAGACGGATTTCCCGATGGTAAGAAATTCACGCCACCTAGAGACATTAAAGGTGGCAATGGAGCGTTGCCAACCTGAGAAAGTAAGTTTACCGGATACCTTACCCACCTTACCTTACCCTCCGAACCGGAACACGTCAACGGCGGTAAGGCGGTGGTACCAATCCGGACATGTCGCTGCGAAACTCTACCACCTAGTCAGATGCCACGGTGTTAGTGACGGTAAGCCTATGCTCGCCTTTTACGAGCTGCCTGGCAGGAAGATAGATGGTCTATGGGCTCTTTTGCAGAATAGACTATCTGCCTTCCTGTGCAGTGTCCAATAATAAATCTGCAAAAAAACTTCAATTATAATATAACATGGTCTAACGATATTTTTTTTGCCTTTTTCAAAAATATCTAAATAATTTCCTTAAAAGTTTTATCAGAAAAAGTCATTAAACTGCATTAGGACCTAACCATTGAGACCTGCCGCTATAACGACTCTTTCATGTTGCACAATAGGCCTAACATCTCGGCCACTGGACGGCGACGCACCTTTAACATCTATGCTGTATATAGGCCACAATAATAGCTTACCATCAGAAAAGCCGTGTGCTTTTTCGTTCCCCTCTGATATAAATATACAAATGGAAATAAATGAATGAAAATAATAAAATTTATCAAACATTTTTTTTTAGAAGTTAGGTTGACAAAAAGAAGGCCATTGGTTTGAAGTATATATACTATTAGTTGTACCTATTTATTTTTAAACACTAAAGGGATAGTTAGCAGAAGACGGAGTGAAGTGGCTTAACCTCTGTCTGTTTTATTACAAACTTGTCCCGCCCCGGCTTCGCACGGTTATGAAATATACATATAAATCTTCCTCTTCAATCACTTTATCTATTAAAAAAAAACGCATCAAAATCTGTTGCGTAGTTTTAAAGATTTAAGCATACAAATAGATATAAGGACAGAAGAAGCGACTTTGTTATATACTATGTAGTGATGTGAAATGATACATATTGTATAAAATTTCTAAACTTCCAAGTTTCTGATTTTTCCCGAAAACTGGCGATTATTTCTAGTATTATGTTCTAAAAAGGTTCAATTTCCATACATTTCGTACACGCATGTATTACATCACAATGTAAACTTTAACAAGGTACGAACCAATAGCTAAATATTTTAACAAACAAACACTCGGAGAATGTATTAGTGTAGTAGTATCACGACCCAAAACTTCATTACAATGTGTACAGCCAGCAAAACAATATTTTGCAATATTTTTTAATTATAATGTGACTAATACAGTATAACATATTATGGAAGTATTTGGCGTTTGCTAAAACTTCCAAATGTCTATGTATATTTTTATATAAAGAAACAAGTTTTGAATAAATAATATTATCACTTAAATAAATAATAAAAAATGACCACAATAACATAAGTGTTTCAGCTGTTTCTTTGTTTAAAAATATACCAATAAACGACAATTTTAAAAATTGCAGCACAAGATAATATAAGAGCTGGAATTTTAAATAAGTCCGGCAGCTCCGATCTTAAAATTTTATTTAAATGGCGAGGAAAGTCTGACTGACAACTAATGTTACAAAGTGAAAATCTGTCTGTATGCTTTTAAAATGTTTAACTTTTTACTGGATGAATAAATTTTCGATACTTTTTTAAACGGGTGCTTTCTGGATGAAAAATGCATTTTTTATCAAAAGTCGACAAGTGATTATAGAATTATACTTAGTTATTCATATTTTTTATTTATTCAAATAACCAAATAGAGGTCAATTTGCAAAGTTTTCCGCAACAATTTTTTAAAATAGAAGCATGGTACTCAATACTCTCTGCCTACCTATTGGCGTTTAGATATTTTTATGAGTGCTTTACAATATAAAATACTACTCTACATATCGAAAGTATATCTCTAATGATAAATATTTTTTCAATAAAAATGTTAAGGGAAAAACAAAACCATGTAGACCTAGTAGAAATTACCCTATTTATGTACTAACTAAAACATAAGTAAAGTATCTTCAAGTCTGGATCTCTAAAGAGGTTGGCAAAGATACAACTAGGACCACATTATCCGTACTTTAGAAATAACGACAATTTAATTATACATCATACCAATTGAAAATTATATTACATTTATAAATAAAATTGTTTTTCTGACCGTCCTCAATCGTTGCGCAAGCGCCAGCCGCATTTTATCACCGATCTGAAGCTGTTACTACTTGTTTACAATTTTACCGTTTGTTCCATTGTAAATAATGCGATCGTAATACGGCTTGAATAAATCTCACACTTTATTCGATTAAATAAATCGATTTGTAAAATCGGAATTCCGACTGCGAGTTTTTACGTTTTGTCCGTAGAATTATACGATTTCAATTCGATTTCCTTTTGTGCTTAAAGTTATAAGTAATCGTGTTGTAGGTGTGGTAGTATTTACGACTAATTCATTCGAGACAAATTATGCTATTATTTTTTGAATTTGATTTTTTTATCTCTTTTTTTTATTGAAGAGGCAAAGACACCAACTGCGAAGAATTTTTATTACAAAAATAAACAACGCAATATATTAACATTAAACGTGGTAATTGTGACATTTGAAAATATTTACAAAAAGGGCTCTGCACTGCCTTCATGTAGGTACCTATAACCTAGTCGTCTCCCGCAGCTTCACTGACTTATTGAAGTTATTTAGAAAACTCGGAAACTCGTTGATATTTATGTCGGAAAGAAAAAACGAATGTTCTTTTTGCAATATTTATCATATTTTTATTGAGAACTTAGCCGTTTTAAAAAAGAACACAGAATATGGATAAAAACAAAAAAGTCCTGTGTCGGTCCGGGCTCTTTTGCAGAATAGACCATCTACCTTACTGCGAGGCAGCTCGTAAAAGGCGAGCATAGGCTTACCGTCACTAACACCGTGACATCCTACCTACTAGGTGGTAGAGTTTCGGAGCGACTCGCCCGGATTGATTTGGTGGATCGCCTGTCATAACGTCCAATGCTTGCAGTTGACGTGTCCCGGTTTGGAGGATAAGGTAGCCGGTAAACTTACTTTTGCTCGAGGCCTAACAAACCGGCCTCTGGTTGGTAACGCACCATTACCACCTATGGTGTCTCTAGGCGTCATGAATTTCTTACCATCAGGAAATCCGTCTGTTTGTTTTGCTTCCACTATTATAAAAAAATTTACAAATATTAGCAATAGCGTGTTTATTAGCAATAGGTACTAAGATTAAATGTTACATAGACCTTATGAAATCGTTTAATTATTAACACATAATCCCACTGCTTCCCAAACTTAACACCATTGTATGATAATTTATCGATAGATTTCGAAGTGCATTAACGATTAGATAATAACGTCCGGTTAACATCGAACCCAAGCCTATTCGCAACAATGGTCCGTAGGCGGCGGGTCATGATCTATTGCGTTCGGTTGATTTTGAAACAACATAATATAAATCGTTCTTACGATATGGGATATTGAAACGCCAATTTTGTAATTTACTGTGCTTTGTTTTGATTTAAATTGTATGTGCAATCTTTAAATACGATTTTTCGACATCGATCGTGGGTAGATTGAGATTGGTATGTCTGATTGTGTCAGGTTTTGATAGCGTTGCAACTGGTATCGTGATTGTCTACTTAAGATTTTGATGAGAATTTTGCAATCTTTAGTTCTAAAATGAATCGCTAAATATGTTGGCAAGCGTATAACTTCCGAACGACTGGACCGATTTGGCTAATTATTTTATTGTTGTGTTAGTTATTATTAGGAAAAAGGTTCTTATGAAGAGAAAAATCGGAAAATTTGCAGAGAAAATGGGAAAGTACGAAGTACGCCGGGAAAGCTAGTTCTTAATGAAAATAACGTTGCTTGGGTTTGGATAAATGCTCGGTTAATGAAAGGTTTGTCACCTAGCATATTGTACTCATTACCATGCCTAGCTCATCCTGGACACGGCTGTGAATATACTTTTTTTAAATATTAATTGTGTATTTATACAAATTTTTGAAAGTATTATTACATAGTATTACTTATTTTTAGAACTTTTATGTATGTATACTAAGTGTACGCTAAATGTCCATGCAAAGTTTAAACTTTAACTTATAGTCAAAGTGATGTTTTTTTTATGATAACGGCTGCACTTAGAAACATAAATTATTACCTTATAATCAGTCACTAAGTATACATTCTCTAACTAAAATTGTGACCTAATCCAAAATTGTATTTTAATCGACCTCTCTGAGTGCGGCCGTAAGATGTAAATGTTTTAGCGACATCGCCTTGAACCCAAAAACAGCTATATCTATTTTATTGAAACAGTTTTGTGGATTCGTCTCAATCCTGAATATCAGAGTAGAAAATCACTTTACATGAGTTGGGCGAAACGAAGTTTACTCAAATGGATAATTTATAAAATTTACACAATTTTTTACGTTTGTATCAACATAAATAGCGATTATAAATTCAACAAAAGAAAATTGGGTTTTTCCAAAAGAAAATTGGGGTTTTCCAATTTTCTAATAAAAAAAATGTTGCTTGAGAAAGGATGTTATGTGCCCGGTTGGCGATAGGATTGCCGCTTTTCACATTGTGGGACTTGGTATCTTCGGCTGGTCGTTGATACCCTTGTTGTGCCTCTGCCTACCCCTTCGGGGATATAGGCGTGAGGATACTTTTTGAAGACGTTAATGTTAAAAAAATATGAATATTTGAAAGGTTTTAAAATAAGCTGATAACAACGTGGAAAATAAGTATATCTAAAAATAAGAAGGAAAATGGCGGACCCTCATGTGAAAATTGGATTATTTTGGTTGTCGCTGTGGAACGAAATTGTTTGGGGCGAATTTAGCACAAATAAGAGTGACTAAAAGTTTATTTTTAAAATTTACGTAAAATCGTTATAATTTTATTGGTACAGTCTTAGATATCTTACATATAAAATTCGCGTGTCACAATGTTCGTTCCCGTACTCCTCCAAAACGGCTTGACCGATTTTCATGAAGTTTCGTAAGCATATTGAGTACCTAGGTCTGAGAATGGGCCAATATTTATTTTTCATACCCCTAAGTGATAAGGGTTACGCGCCCTAATTTTTTTTACTAAAATCGCATTAAAAATATAGCAGTCCCACGTCTGCCGGGCCAGCTAGTATAATAGATAGTATAATAGGCAGTAATAAATAAACATCAACATTTTAACATACTACAAAAAGGAGGGAACCTTCTTGCCCAAACTTGCCCAAAAAGCCAACCAATTTTGATGGATCTTTTTTGAGAGATAGGTCAACTCCTAAGATTCCATATTAATTTTTTTTCATGATTCGAGTAATGGTTTTTGAGCTATCCTTATTAATGCATATTTTTTAGCTATTGCATAGCTTCTACCGCAGGCCTTGAGTGTGGAGACCGAATCCAGAAATTCCGTAACGAAAATAACCTAACACCCTGACTGGCGCAGCAGTGATACTTATTAGTTTTGCCATTTATGGACGAATAGCAGAACTTTTAACGACTTATTGATCATAATTGTCTCTTTTGTATTATTTTTATTGGTTGTATCGGCGTTACTGCGCATGCGTAATCCCCCTCTTCGCCCCGCAATCTGGTGACGCATGCCTGATTATGCAATAGCTTTAGCACGGCAGTCTCCGAGTGCCACATGTTTTTTTATATATAGACGGCCCCATCATCGATGTATATTACTCAAAAACTACCATTAGGATGTTGATGAAATTTACGTGGGCCATTTCAGAATCATTTGATATCTTTGAAAAAAAGAGTTGTCAAATCACGACATTATATCTAAAGAAATAGTTGGAGTTTGTATTTGCACTTTTACTTCGCTTAATCCTATTAACATTATAAGTGCGTAAGTTTGTCAGAATTAGGTGATGTTCGTTTCCTTTTCACGCTGAAACTACTAAACTTATTTAGATAAAACTTTACAAAGATATAGTTTATACATAAGAATAACATATATACAATTTATAAAAAATAAAATTGGTACGCGTGTAAAGCCGCGAGTGGAATCTAGTTATTAATAAATGTGTTTGTTGAATATCGACAGACTTATAAATGTATTAGAAGCAAATAAATTGAGGAATGTTCAAGAAATACCTACATACTAACGAGAAGTATTCTTGAAAGCTTTTAAAAATGATCTGATTATTGAGGAAAATAAGTATTTAGCTCGCAACGTAAAAAGAAAAAGAACGAAAACTCGTGTAAAAATATTATATTTAGTAAAGAGTAACTGCTGTGGAACGAATATTTCTGGAGTACATTTATTCAAACTTAATTTTTAAATTTTCGCCCAGAACGGTATCTTATGGGTTCGAAAAAAAATCTTTAATGATTCAGTGAAATATGCAAAGTAAACAGAAAAAGAACGGTCTGTCGTTTGTTTGCAACTAACTCTCATCTCTGACTAACAGCTTTATAGGAAAACAAATAACTGTAGAACTGTAGAGCAGTTACTCTTCTAAAGTACCGGGAGCTGACAACAGAAGAAACTAGAGATTTTGAATCTAGTATCACTTTGGAAACAACTAACCTTAAGCCGACTGTACCTACATAACTGCATGCCATACCTATATGATGAATATAGATATGAAGTCTGATTCTACGTGTACCATTAATATCTTTTACATGCTAGTGAAATTACTAACTACTAACATTTTGTATGAAAAAAAGTACTGTTTTCTCACTTCAACAACATTTTTTTAATTAAAAAATTGAATAAACCAAAGTTTTCTTTTTGTAGCCCGACCCGGTAATCGAACCCGGTACCTCATGCAGACAAGTCCAACACCTGGACCTCTAGACTACAGAGACGATGGTGTAACGATTCAGATATTTGGTTTGTTGGATATGTCTCATCATAATAACAGAAAGACCACACTCATAGACAATTATTACAAGAAATAGGCGGTACAAGGTGCGATGGTAGTAAGTAAAGCCCCTAATATCAATTAACATATATTAATACGTGATGCCAAAACTTTGGACCCCTTTTTACGAAATACGGAGGAGTTTAAAATTTGGCACACTTATAGTTTATGTGCAGGAGAAGTGCAGAACGCTAATATTTTTCAATAACAATGCTTACAAAGTAGGTACATTTTACTTTGTCTTAAAATAATTCATCCAATTAATCCATTTGATATTTTATGTGTTATTTTTTTGTGTATTAAGAGCACCATCGTTCAAAATTTATTTAATTATATCTCCTTAAGGCGATAAGGCCACCTTTGTGTGTAACTAAGTTTTTAAGTTTCTTTAAATGTATTTTTTTGTGTATTTTTGGTGCACTTGATATCAATTGATATTTTATGTGTTATTTTTTTGTGTATTAAGAGCACCATCGTGCAAAATTTATTTAATTATATCTCCTTAAGGCGATAAGGCCGCCTTTGTGTGTAACTTAGTTTTTAAGTTTCTTTAAATTTATTTTTTGTGTATTTTTGGTGCAAAATAAAGAGTTATTCTATTCTATTCTATTCTAAGTATAATTTAGTCCAGAAGGAAATAGGAAGCCAGTGGAACGATGAAAACCTATGACGTACGCGTGTTTGCATACGCGGTCATGCGAACATCCGTCCGTTTACCGACACGACCTAATGTTTAAAACATGTTGCATAATGCACATGTACCTTTGGGTTAAGGTGATGAATTCAAGAAGACTGGAAATTTACTCTTAATCTCTGAAATTGCGGGGTCAATTTAAGGCTGGTTTCACCATCGAATTTAAACTCTATCAACGTAAAAATGCGTTTAGTCGATTGTCAAGAGTGCTATTTTATAGTAAACTAGCGGCTCACTCCTGTTTCGCACGGGTATGAAATATACATATGAACCTTCCTCTTTAAACATTTTGTCTATAAAAAAACCGCATCAATATCCGTTGCGTAGTTTTAAAGATTTGAGTATAGGTACAAAGTGACATAGAGACAGAGGAAGCGACTTTGTTTTATAGTACGCAATGAAATAATTTTGAATAATATAGAATATCCTATTTTAATATTAAAAATGCGAATGTTTGTATGTCTGTTCGTTACTCCTTCACGCGATAACTGATGAATAGATTTTCATGAAATTTGGCATACATATAAAGGGTAAGTTGCATTAACACAAAGGGTAGCTTTCATCCCTATTAAAATATTATAAGTTCAAGAAGTTTATACATTTAAGATAGTTCAAGTAACAATAAAAAAAATATCGTCTCTGTGGTCTAGTAGTCCGGCTTCGGACTTGGCTTCTTCAGGTCCCGGGTGCGATACACGGATCTGACAAAAAAAGAAATATCGAATGTATATTTTCAATTTTCTAATAAAAATAACGGTTGGCAATAGGCTCGTTGATATCACTCTGTGGGACATAGTGTTTTCGGCTAGTCGTGGGTTGTGACTCTGCCTACTCCTTCGGGGAAATGGGCGTGAAGTGATAAAAAAGAAATCTTACCAAACTTATTTAACTGTTTTGAATATCTACGAAGACATAAATCCTTAAACATCAGTTAAATTTTATTGATCAAAAACCAAGATATTTAACATGTTACTTTTTCCAAAATTTATTTATATCATTATAATAAATTAAAGATAATATAAAAAGTAGCAAGCATTAGCGTTTTATCTTAGCCGTTTAAAAATTCTTTAGAAAAACCATTAAAATACAAAATATCTGTAATAAATAACGATAAAACCAAAATCATCAGTATTATCTCTGGAATTAATTTATTTCGATGATAGTGCGAAAAACATTATCATATTTAAGGCCCCACACTTAGTCAGCCAGAAGAGCCAATCGCCGCACTCTCCCGTTCCATGATTACTATGAAATATTGCGCTCTAAAGTAAATGTCTTAAGCGACAAATCACTATTTTTGACACTATAAAAATAATATAAGAAATATAAAAACTGAAACGATTATCTTTTAGGTATATAACTTATCCATGTTTATGTTAAATCTGGTGTCGATATTTTCATAATTGAAGTAGACAGTTGGGTTTTACTTTCAAAAAAGGGTTAATTTTTGATTTTTTTCTATCAAGCAAAGTGAAATGAATCGTGTTTTGGAAACACTAGTCTTATA
>NJDD01000399.1:205463-224392 GCA_002245505.1 Calephelis nemesis
ACGTTTATGTTAAATCTGGTGTCGATATTTTCATAATTGAAGTAGACAGTTGGGTTTTACTTTCAAAAAAGGGTTAACTTTTTGATTTTTTTCTATCGAGCAAAGTGAAATGAATCGTGTTTTGGAAACACTAGTCTTATAAAGCATATTAATGTTAATCTTGTGTATTTTTGTCACCAAGGTACATGTGTGCTTTGTATGAAAAAAACGTTATTTATGTTAACGTTACGTTATATTGCTGACGTATTTTAGCATACATGGACCCTTAAGTAATCAGCTGACTCTCTAATGCTGAGGTGTGAAATATTAACGAAAAGAAATAATATGAACTCTAAGGCCATAAAACCGACGGTAATGTAAAAGACTAATGATTTTATACTTTTATTAAGAAAGCAAGTTTTATATGTATACGGTATGAATGTTTATGACACATACGCTTGGATATCCCGTTTTAGCTTGTCAATTACACAAAAGTCACGTTTTATTATGAACGTTTTTGAATAACACTCATACTTTTTCACAATAATCATTATTGTATTTTTTAATAAGCGTAACTATCCTCTCGTGTTGGTTCGGGTCAGCCGACTAGAATAGACCATCTGCCTCTCTGTCTATTAAAACATTTATTTTTTACAACAATTTATTCTGAGTAGGTACTATACTACCTAAGTACCCACTATATACAATTTACGTTTAAAATTTATTTGAAGCAAGTTTTTCAGTATTCTGTACACTGTTTCAAAAATTCATTAAAGGTTTAATTTGAAATCAAAGACTCAGGGAAGACTATTATAGATGGTCTATTCTATACAAATGACCCGGGTCATTCGTGTAGAATAGACCATCTATTGTCTTTCCTGGCAGCTCGTAACAGGCGAGCACTGGTAAAATGTAGATCGTTACCAAAAAGACCAGAGGCGGAAAAGTGCTGTGCAGCAACTTGCCCGGCTAGGCATCCATCACGTTAATGACTCTGTCATGATCCGATCTGGAGGGAATGTTGTCCGGTAGACTTGTACAACAGGCCTTCCATCCCGGCTTCAGGTGGTCTATGGTATATTTAGGCTCCGGTTGTCTCTTACCATTAGGGAACCCGTGTCTGTAATTCGTAACACGCATAAACATACGATTGCATTTGAAACAGCAATCGTTCGCGTTGCGATCGCTGGTTGCTAACTTTTACACAACCAGCCGTTTCACTTTAAATGTCATAGCTAACGATAAATATATCTACTAAATTTTAATGTTCTCAACAAAAGTTACGAAAACTTACAATTGCTAGTTGAAATATGTTTAAAAAGTGAATAAAAAAATGAAAAGTATAAACTCTTGAAAGTGGTAATTAAACCTTGGCAGCCCCAAGTCAGCAACATATAACATATTTATTGGTTATAAGCAACGAATATTTCTTAGTCGTGTTGCCTCCCGCATCATATTGAAGAATCCTGTGCAGCAGCTCGCTCAAATTGTTACTACCTAATTTTATCTTAGCGTCATTTTCCTTGTTCACTGCTCATTGCTAAGGCTGCTTATCCGGTAGCTAAAGTGGCCTAAGATGCCCGGCCACAAGAAATCAACGCAACAATAACATCTTGGTTGCTTCTTAAATCGCTTAAAACTTAAACCGAAAACCGCCTGCTTATTTGCCATGATTTTGTGACTTTAAGATATACATGCCATACATAAAGATGAGGAATTTAGACGATTGTCTCTTACTAGATACTTCCTAATAATTGTTCGCTATCTTATTAAATAAAAAGCTAATTCTAGGTTGGGATATAAATAATTATCTTTATGTTGATGTTTTTATAAAACTTTGGACCCCTTTTTACGAAAATTACGCTAACGCAGGAACATAAAATTTGTCACACTTATAGTTTATGTGCAGGAGAAGTGCAAAACGCTCATATTTTTCAATAATAATGTTTACCAAGTACATTAAATCAATAAATAAAACATTACCCACACTACCATTTATTTGACACACAAACAAATACATTGGTGATAACGATAAAAGATCACAGATGGCGCACTAAAAAGTTTGGAAACAAAGTACATAGTTGGTCTTGAAATATGAAGATGGCGTTCTTATCAACAAGATATTAAAATTTACTATAATCGAATTTCGACCAACGGGCGACCACTACATTTTTTAAATGACCAGCTGCTACTATCTCAGACACGCCAGAGGCTCCGACAAAACCTTTGCATGTTCACGAAATACCGTTTACGTAATAATAACAGCAATTTGATGTGTTGAAAGCGAAGCTATCAGAATCAGCATGCGATTTCCATAAATTACATGCACTTATGTTTAGTTTTAGCTATAACAACTTTAATGTAAATAAATATCACGTCATACTATAAATGTATGTTTGTAATTTTAAGTTGTTTCAGTGATTTTAGTTAGAAGCAGAAGAGATACATTGTTCTCATGTTTGGAGCAGGTCTCCTATGTAGAATAGACCATCTGCCTTTCTCCCAGGCAGCTTTTAAGAAGCGAGCAAAAGTTAAATGGGATTACCAAAAAGACCACGGGTATACTCGTCCGGGCAGGGATCCACCTCTGTACTTCTTTCTGCCACTATAACGACAGGGTCATTTTCTGGTCGAGAAGGTAGGCTAGCAAGTAGACAAAAGTAAGTAAATATCTTCATGTCCGTATTCCGGAAGAGGTAGGCCGTATGATAGACGACAGATGGAAAACCTGGCTGACAGGTGAATATCAAATCCCGTACGATGTTATTTTTTATTAGAAGATTGAAAATACACATTTATTTTATTGTTGTCCAACCTGGGTATCAAATCTTAAAAAAAAACATAACATAATGATAATGGAAGTCCTTATCCGCAAAATGGAACGAGAGGCAAATGGATTTCTTAAGACAAGATTTTACTTGATGGATGGTGAAAAACCTCGATCATAATAAATATCCTTGGACAAATTACAGAAATTGAATCTAACCCCAAAGTAAGCAAATTATATGCTTGTATTATGGGTGTTAGTCAACGATATTAATACATAGAAATACTTAGATAGATACAAGAATAAATTTAATAAACACTTTTTAATAAACACCCGGAAATGCAGTCATCTAAATGTACATCACACTAAATGCCTGCCCCCGTCGGTAATCAAACCCGAGCCTCGTCGTCCAAACCACTCGTCCAACGAGGCGGCGGAGGCAGTCCGACTACGATTACGACTACTGCCTTCCTGCCAGGCAGCTCATAAAAGGCAGCATAGGCTTTTACTACCGTGACATCCTACTAGGTGGCAGAGTTTTGCAGCGACTCGCCCAGTTCCACCGCCTTAACTATGCCTGCCACCATAACGTTTGAATCACTCTGTTTAGGTCGAGGATGCTCTAGAGTTCAAATGTGTAATACAATGTTTTCTAATGTTTCTTTCTGTTAATAGGAATAGCTTTTTTGGTGTTGGGAAATGACGACGCAATAGCCAGTTAAAACAATCTCATAATTTAAATTATCGGCTTAGACTTGTACATTTTACTATACCGTTATTCTCCTGTCTGGCTAGATTTGGAAACAGTGGTAATTTACGGTAGATAGGGTTAAACTTATTTATATTTTCAAAATTGTTTGTATTAATAATTAATTATGGAATGAATATAAAAAAAAACTATTAAGATATTTGCACACCAGAAGTTGTCAGAATATGTTTGAATATCTAAACAACTTTGTAGTTCATCTTTTATTCCGCATCTACATATTTTTCATTTCGTTTCATTTCAGCTCAAACTTTTCCCGCCAAAAGCCTATAAACGTTCAAAACTAAAACATTGTGGCTTCAAATTAGTAACGCATCGCTGTTATTCTTTTTCAATCAATCTTAATATGTATGTATTAAATTTATTCTAGTATCTATTTAAGTATTTCTATGTATTAGTATCGTTGACTAACACTCATAACACACGACAATTTGCTAATTTAGGGATTAATTTACTTTGTGTAATCTATCCAGGGATATTTTATGTGAGAATTCACCAAACATGCACACGGCTCTACTGATGGTTAGAGATAACCGGATATACAATAACTGTAACATTTATGGTTATAGAACGGTAACATCTATGGTTATAGATGTTACAGGTGCTACGCTTTCTTGTAGCTAAGATGTTAAGCACATATCTAATCCCGGGCAAAATTATTTTTTGTAGAAAATTGATAATAAACATTTTCTAATTTTTTGTTGCTCGACCCGATCGAACCGGCAAGAAGTCAAGTCCGGCGCCAAACCGCTAGACCACAGAGGCGAGCAATTACTTTACAATTTACCTGTAATTATCAAGAAATAGGGTCAGTGTCTCTCGCTACAAACAATTAGACAAAATAACGGAAACGTATAATATTTGTTTTAATATAGAACAGGATTCGTTTTATAAAGAAAGAGTAAAAAGAATTTCCTTTGAGAAAAATCCATATTTAAAATTAAACGTTCGTCTAGTAGACACCTTTAGTTTGTAATAACATGCACAGTATGTAAATAGTGTTAAGGCTGAGTGCACACGCGCGACAATTACCGAGCGGCCATTGTTCGTGACCGTCATTCTGTGCGGCCGGGTGTAATTACACGCTTTACTGACAGTTACGTTTGCTTGGTTAAGGTAACTCCTTGTACGATAATTGTGAGCTAGGGACGCTAGCATTCGGTAACATAGTTGTAAATAAGTAGACATTTTTATCGATAATATGTTTTTGTCAGTTGGCAGAAAAAACAACCAACGTGGTGAAATCAGGAATTTACTTGGAAATAGAATTTTCATACTTTATATAACGATTCATACAAAATAGAACTGTTGCCTTAACTTGACCTGTCTCTAAAATGTTCAGTGCTATTTATTCTAGACTCGCTTTACATAATTCTGTGCTTATCACAACATTATTGTAAGGAAGTGAGAGTTGGGTTTGTCAGAAAAAGCATGAAAGTAGGATAGATACGTTCGAAATGAGAGCGCTACGGAAAATCTGTGGTGTAATGCCCGCTGACCGCATTCGTAACAGTGAGATCCGAGAATGAGTGGGATTGAAACAAAGTGTTGGTGTTAAAGTGCGAAAGAAAATGCTTCGCTGGTTCGGTCATGTGGAAAGAAGATTGACAAAGCAGATATACAATGCGAATGTTGATGGATGTGGGTACCCGGGGAGACCAAGGTTGACATTCCACGATCAGATCAATCGGATATTATCCGAGGGTGGTGTCAATAGTCTCCAAAACCGACGTGTTTGTATGAAAAGGGTAACAAACGTGAAGGAAGCCAGTCAGGTTTGTCAGGACCGTCAGGTCTGTCTCAATACTCTCTGCATTGGCATGAACATATGTGCATGTATATATAGCTACAGTTGTATTCCTGACCTTAGGTTTGCTGCGCATCTGTAACAATATACCTATTTAGTTGTTATATGAAGGCAAAGAACGCTTTTATTTTCCCTTATTTTCAATTTAATTCAAATCTTCTTGTTTGCTTTTTTATAATATTAGTGTAACAAATGTATCAAGTATAGTGTTTTCTTAACTGCTATCTTAAAGAAATAATACTGGTTTTTTATAGTGCGAATTACTTTTGTTCATTGTCTTTCGTTTCTATATTTCATCCATAAAATCATTTTACGTGTACAGCCCTTGATCCTTAAACCAATATCAGTTCGTGTGTTTCCCCCTTTATAGATAACTAATGAGCCATGCCAGCGTGGCCCGGTTTTGCCCCAATTGTGATCAAAGGTAGGTAATAAATGAACGACAGTAGTCGTGATGATATTGTTCATACCGTGAACGAATAGGTGTAACACGTAAGCGTAGTGATGTAATGTTAATATTTGAAACATGTTGGCTGTTTAGATTTTGATCGTAGCCTTTTTTAACTTTTCAAGTGTGTGCGGGAACATCTGCCATTAGTTTAAATCAACTTATTACCCGATATATTAAAATTCGGCTTATTCAATATAATTACAAAAAATTAAACATAATTAATCGTGTCAAAGTTTTATCTCAATATCATCATCTAAGCTCATCGAGTGAAAATAGGCATTTTCAGCATCGAGAAAATCGGGTATTTAAACACGTTAGTTGAGATTTATACTTAAAGATGATTCTCCCATCTGTAACTATGCTGGTAGCACGTATTCCACAAAATCTATATATATAAAAATCAATTGCTGTTCGTTAGTCTCGCTAAAACTCGAGAACGACTGGACCGATTTGGCTCCTTTTGGTTTATTATTATTTGTAGAAGTCCAGGGAAGGTTTAAAAGGTAAGAAACAAGGAAAAACTGCGAGGAAACTAGGAAAACCAACATTTAAAATTTGCCCATACAAACGGAGCGGATGGAACGAAGTTCGCCGGGACAGCTAGTCTAATAATAATTTTTCGGTTAAAAATAGTCATAGAAATTCGTAATACTTTTTTTCCGTAATATTGTTCTATTTAAAGATAAATTTCTGATGGTAACTTTAAACCCAGTCAATTAAAAATAAAAAAACTTGATATTCCTTCTTTTAGAATCAGTTAAAAAACTAGTTAGGACCTGTAGACAGTTTAGCCAGTATAGATACCACCACCTTATGTTTTTCTACCACCATGATGCCAGTGGTCACAAGTCACAACATATTTGTGACGATGTTTGAGGGGAAGGGTAAACTCACTTTCGCAAAAGAATAACATTTTAACCTCAGAATCGCAACGCATCTATATTTTTGCCAACATGTACTAATCTTACCTTCATGTTCTTTTATATGTTATTATTACATGATAAAAAGTATGCCTTCCAAAGTACAAAAAAGGAAAACATTGTACCTTTTTTGATAGTAATTGTTTTAAAAGAAAGTTGATTGTTCAGAATAAAGGTTGAAGTAATACAGCAGATGGTTCATACAGGATGTGATCCATTGTACACGACCTAACTATGCAAATCTTTGGTGAGGGGTTCAATTGTAAGAGAAAGCGATTTTCTCTTACAAGCGACTGCATTTTAGCATTGTACATTTCGCTCAAACAAATGTTAAAAACCGTAATGAGTATGCAAAATGCAAATTTTAAAAACAATTGTTATCCCAAATATCCCTCTTTCTAAAATTTTTCGTCCTTTAGTTTTCATTGATACAATTTGTAGTGGGTACTACCGACGATTTTCATAATAATATGGTTTTTTTGCGGCTTGTTTCATGCAACATATGAAATTAGAATCAGTACTCTTGAACATAATACTGGCGAATTATAAACATTTAGTTAGGAGTAAACAATACATTATTTTATCGGATTCGTTGAATTTATTTGTAAGTTAATGTTAATGACTATTTAAAAAAACCTATAATAACATTAACGATTTTAATTTCCAAATCGCATGATATCGAGATTCGAGAGTAAGTAACCCTACCGTTTTTTATGTTAGAGGTTAACGAACTAATACAAGGTTCTCCTGATGGTAGGAGATAACCGTGGCATTTACACACCATATATACAGGTGCGTCGCAATCCTTTGGCCGGGATGTTAGGCCTAGTATACAAGTCTGTAGAGTATCTACTCACTGACCTTAGGACATATGAATAAATTAAAAAAATAGTAAGAGAAAATATGTTAAAACGAAAACCCTGAAGCCCACTAACTATCCACTGCGGGAACAAGTAAAAATGTGACAACCGCATATACATTGGTTACAAAATATATGTTTTTACTGTTATGTACAGAAAAGGCAGAGAATTATTTTCCCCTATCATATATTGCTTCTAAATAAATACCACTTGTGAAATTAAACCGCTACGCTTATATCTTGGACCACAAGCGGCATAATGATATTTTGATTGATTCATAATTTATACATATATATAGGAAGATCAATTACTATGACAAGCAAAACACATTCTAACGAGACTTATCATGTCTTTTTTCATTCACGACATAATTATTCATTGTAACTACAATAAAGTCCATGACCTCAGAAAGTTTCGGGGGTCACAAAGAGCAAAGATTATAAACACTAGTTACCAGCATCCTTGGTTTCCTTGCCTTTGTCCGAGTCTGGTGAATAAATTATACAAACTGACTGCCAGGCAACTCGTAAGAGGCAAGCGTAGGTTATATAGGTCATCGTACGTTAACTAAGTCATTACCAACAAGACCACTGGCGGTAGAGTGATGTGAAGCATCTTGCCCGGCTAGGGATCCATCCGGTATACTTGTACAATTGGCCTAACACCCTGTCTACAAGACAGCGACTCACCGTTAACTCCAATGGTGTTTATTGGCCACGATTGTCTCCTTCCATCAGGAGACCTGTGTGTTTGTTCACTAACCTCTGATATAAAAAAGGAACCCAAGTTTAAGCTATTCTTTCCTAAAAATTACTTGGAGGATGTTGATAAAATTTATGTGGGAACATTTCGGAACTGTTTGCTATCTTTTGAAAAAATAATTCTCCAATCGCGATGTGGTACCCAATGGCATAATATGGCATGATACCCAAAGTTATCGGTTTTTGCAGTTTTACTGTACTTAATTATTGGAAAACTTAACGCGTTACCCTTCAGTCTATTTGGTTTTCCTTTTTAAGTTATCGCTTCGACGAACATCCCGAGATGCAAACTTCTTTTTTAACTGGGTAGAGTATACCCCAAAGGTTTTTTATGGAATATATTTTATGGAAATCGGTAGAGTTATCACTACATAGTATAAAACAAAGTCGCTTCCTCTGTCCCTATGTCCCCTTTGTATGCTTAAATCTTTAAAACTACGCAACTGATTTTGATGCCGTTTCTTAATAGATAAAGTGGTTGAATAAGTTTATGTGTATATTTTATAGCCGTGCAAAGCCAGGCGGGCCACTAGTACATAATAATACGTATGTAACTGTTTGCTTTCGTTAAGTAGAATTACATACATATTATTAAAATAATACTGAAATTAAAGTCGGTTCAGTTTCACTGCGTTTAAATAACCTCGTAATTTTCCAGTGCTTGCCAGCCTTACAGTTTTATTACAAAAGTTCGCCACGTTATATAAATTTCTCATTTATTTTAAATCAGTTAGGAACCTTTCAGAATTAATGGACAGCACTGACCGCACAATAACAGTGACCTCGTTTTTGGAAAAACATTTACGTCACTTTATTAACTATCTATATTGAAAAGTGTTGTGATGCAATTTGCCTGGATTGGTATGGCGTTATTTATTCCTGCACTACCTCAACATCAGTACTCGTCACTGTCGTGTTTTGATTTTGGAGGGTAGGATTGCAAATGCGAAAGGCTCAGTGCCGTTGTACTTTCCTAAGTAAATCTAGTATAATTTTAATCGCTTCTTTGGTCTAGCGGTCCAGGTGATTGAATTGACCTCATGACGTCCCAGTCTCGATTCTCGGGTCTGGAAACAAAACGAAAATTTGTTTTTTCCAATTTTCTAATAAAAAAAATGTTGCTCAGGATGGGGCTTTGGCCGGTTGGCGATAGGCTTGCTTCCTATCACATTGTGGGATTTAGTGTCTTCGGCTCGTTGTGGGTGCCTTAGTTGTGCTTCTGCCTATCGCTTCGAGGATATGAATTTGTTGATACTTTATGGTTTTACTGTATGTCAGGATCCAAGACAAAGTAAGTTAGTATCTTCACACACGTATTCCCAAAGAGGTAGTTTATCCATGATTTGTCGAAGGAACTTAATTCCTTAATGTGACAAGTGGCAACCCAGACCCCATCCGGGCTATAGCATTACAGACTTGTTTGATACCAGGTAGGCAAATAGTTTCTCTGGTACATCCACGTCGGTGATGGTGGTAGTGACGAAGTATACCTGTTTTTTAAAACCCGAGTGCTTTGACGTGTTACAAGATAGCGAACGAAAGTGATGATAAGAGACGACTTTACATAATATCACAGTTACTTCACTGGTGATAGAGTTCTGTGCAGCACTTGCCGAGGTAGGGATCCACCATGTTACCTATTCCTGCTGCCATCATGACGTCGTCACGTTCCGGTCTGGGGGTAGAGTTGCCGGTAGACTTGCACGATAGGCCTAACACTCCGGCCACAGGCCAGTGACGCACATAAAATATCTATGGTGTTCATAGACCACGACATTTTTTACCATCAGGAGAACAGCGAGCTTGTTCACTGTTTTATCATAGAAAAAAAAAGTTTTTACTGGTCACCAACTTACCTAACACCAACACTAATTCTATGG
The DNA here is from genome assembly GCA_002245505.1 of Calephelis nemesis. Taxonomy (NCBI): domain Eukaryota; kingdom Metazoa; phylum Arthropoda; class Insecta; order Lepidoptera; family Riodinidae; genus Calephelis; species Calephelis nemesis. The sequence goes on from NJDD01000399.1 coordinate 215,655, forward strand.
GCACAAGAATAAGTGGTGGTATCTTTTTCTTATAAATAGGTTAGCGAACTAGAACATGGGTCTAAATGGTAAGAGACAACCGTGATCAATAGACACTATAGATGTTACAGGTCTGTCACTGTCCTGGAGCCAATTGTGAAAGTCTACCGACTTCTTTACTTTCAAGAGCGAAATACGACAGTCATTATGGTGGAAGGAGTAGGTAATGCGGTGGATCTTTACCCGGACAAGTCGGTGCATAGCACTCTACCAGCAGTGGTCTTCCGTATTTTAACCAGCGCTCACCTCTTATTAGCTAAAAAAAGAGAAGCAGATGGTCTATTCTTCTCAGCGGATCAGAGCAGACGAAAACTTGTCACTACACACTGAAGGAGACTAGTGGAGTAATGCAGTAGCCTAAATCACTAGATTTTTACCAGCAAGCAAAGGAGTCATCACATCCTAACAACCATGTTTGCCTTCCAATTCCCATAGATCAGAGTGAGCAGTGATATATCATGAATCAGCCACTTGAAGACTTGGCTCATCTGCAGCCGGCGCACGTGCTGCATCTTTTTATAGACATCCTCTCAAGGAAAGCTCATTTGAATTTTATAGAAACCTCTCGAATATTCATTTGTTACAAGAAATCGGTTAAGTGGCCGTCATTAGTGAAACGCAGGAAATAGGAGGAATTTGGATTTCATTTTTTATGTAAGAGTTTAAGAAGAATTTTTTTTTTATTATATTGGAAGGCAAACAAGCAGACGGATTTCCTGATGGTAAGAAATAAGTAAGAAAAGGTGGTAATGGTGCGTTGCCAACCTGAAGCCGGGATGTTAGACCTCGAGCAAAAGTAAGTATACCGGCTACCTTACCCTCCGAACCGGAACACGTCCTGACGTTATGGCGGCAGGAATAGGTAAGGCGGTGGTACCAATCCGGGCAAGTCGCTGCTAAACTCTACCACCTAGTCAGTTGTCACAGTGTTAGTGACGGTGAGCCTATGCTTGCCTTTTACGAGCTGCCTGGCAAGGAAGGCAGATGGTCTATTCAACAAAGAAGCCCGGACCAACACAGGGGCAGAAGGGGAAGCTTCTGATAAAAGGTTATTATATTATAGCAGATCTATGATCATAGGATAAAATTCAGAAAATAAATAGTTTTCATTTTATGCGAACATGGGTTTAAAAAATCTTCAACGCTGGAGCTTGATGAATAGGGTAAAATTGTGGAAGCAGGTACACAGGAATCACGAAACTTTGCCCTTCATCTTTGCAAAATGAAGATGTAAACTATATCCTTTATGAGGATATGTATACCAATATAGGCGGACCAGATCAACGGGCGCATAAGCTAATAAAACTTAGGTACCCGTTGATCTGGTGTGTTACTTCACTTTTGCTAAAAAAATTAAACTACACACCAGATCAGCGGGCAGGTAAGGTTTCTTAGTAAGGGGATAAGTATGTAGGAAACTCACAAGCAGAAAGATTTCCTGAGTCCTGATATAAAATTTACGGTTCCTCTTTAGTCATGTCATTGGTGTGTTAGCAGTCTGAGCACGAAAAAAGTATATTTACGCCCATATCCCCGAAGAGATAGGCGGAGGCAAAACCAAGACACCCACGATTAGCTGAAGACACTAAGTCTTACAATGTGATAGGTGGCAGTGAAAACTGAAGGCACACTTGTGCTGATACAGGTCTATGTAAAACTGAACTAATGGGATAACGAGTAGCCTATCTCCTTTGCGAATTATTACTATGAAACATATTTCCAATTTAGTTGCCATCAGTTTGTGAGTTCTGAAATGTTTCAACACCTTAGCGTTTTTGTTTTACTATATGTAATAAATATGTTATACTAGCGGCCCACCCCGACTTCACACGGTTATGAAATATTCATATAAACCTTCCTCTTCAATCATTTTATCTTTTAAAAAAAAACCGCTTCAAAATCCGTTGAAAAAGTTTTGAAGATAGGGACAGAGGAAACGGCTTTGTTTTTAACTATGTAGTGATAATAGAATATGTTACTATATTCACTAAGTTATATTTATATATGAAGTTGTCATATATTACTTTCGCAACACAAATGCTAATATACAATTCGTTATTACTTTTTGCCAAATATTCCCAAACTTTTTACATTGCGACTTCCTGTAAGGGACAATATAATATTTTGTGTTATGCTAGAACAAGAAATCTACTTGTATATCCAATTTTCTTAATATAAACAGTTGTTTTAACCTGTACTAATTAAAATAGTATTCAATAGGTCAAGGTGCATATCTTCAGTGAAAACATGAACAAAATAAACATAAAAACATTTTTTCATGTCATCTCTTACAACAAAAATTACTTTTCATATAGGTAAGAGTTCAGTGAACAAGCATACAGCTCTACCGACGGTAAGAGATAGCACTTACTGACACTATAAATGTTATAGATGCGTTGCTGTCCCGTGACGTATATTAGGCCTACAGTGTAAGTCTACCGGCTACCTTAGCTTTTGCACCGAAACATGACAGTCCAATGTCGACAGGAGTAAGTATGGCGGTAGCTCCCTATTTGGGAAAGTTGTGTACAGCACCCAATTACCAATGATTTAGTTGGTAATAACCTAAACCAGTATTCGCCTCTTACCAGCTGCCTGGCAGATAGGTAGATGGTCTATTCTACTTAGCAGACCTGGACCAATACGGAAATACTAAGTTTATTAACCAAAGTTTTTTTTAAAAAAAAAAGTATTTTCAAGCCCATATCCCCGAAGCGGTAGGCAGAGACACAACAGGGCACCCACGAGTAGCCGAAGACACTAAGTCCCACAATGTGATAGGTGGGAAGCCTATCGCCAACCAGGTACAAATCCAATCCCGAGCAACATTTATTTTTTAATAGAAAATTGGAAAAACACATTTTCTTTTTGTTGCCCGATCCGGGATTCGAACCTGAGACCTCATGAAGTCAAGTCCAACACCTAGACCTTTAGACCACAGAGGCGATTTAATAAAATAAACTCATAATATTTTTATTATCACTCTTTACTACAAAAAAATGTTTGATTCGAGTAACAAAAAAAATGTCTTAAACGCGGTGCAATTTTAATAAGTTTTCACAAAAATTAACAGATGCAACGTGATTAATACAAAACTAAACAGAAAATGGCAAGCCTTGAGGGATCTGTATGTATGTATGTAATGTACATGTTTATCTCTACAAAATACATCTACATTTTACGTCATTTGTGTAGGATTTACACTAAGGGGGTCCTAATACACAGTTCGGGAAACTCTGTACCAAGCTATAACTTTGATTACGAACACAATTTCAGTGACACGAACTTGTAGATGTGGCGGAATCAATATAACTTTTATGGTACTGTTTTTATTACTATCATAGTCTTTGAGTGGTTATTGCTGGATGTGGGTTATATTGACAGAGACAAAGACAATTTATTTGCAGTTTGGAAATAGCAAGTATATTTTTAATCTTTTTATGACTTCTTAAATTATAGATACGCCTATTATTTCCATGGTATTAAGAATGGTTTTTATTGAAAATGTTAAAAGATCTCTATAACTGTAAATACTATAAAAAATTAGTAGCTCCAGCAGCTACTAAGCAGGAATCAGGAGCGCGGGATCCAATAAATGGATTGTCTTGAAGTTTGTTTCGTGGTTGAGCATTTATGGAGTTTACTCCTGAAGAAACGATTTGCGTTATAACGCCCGGTACGGATTTTATGAGGAGTAAAATCAAGTGTAACACGAAAAGTTGAGGCGTTACGTAGAAAGAGACAAACATATATATCTTGTGGATTGAACGTGTAAAAGAATGAGATGGAATACATTACACAGTGTATCTCATTCTCGGGATCTCCTCCTGCGCGATACTTCGTAATCTCCGTGCAGGAGGAGTCGCTATCTATCAAAATACTGACTATTTGGATCTCACTTCTAATGTCTGCGATGATACTAATTTAAGAAGAATTAACATAACTAAATCTTCTGTAGTAGACATGTGTGCTGCAAGATACATTTCGTAAGGAGTAAACTTCGATCGTGCGTCGTAGCTGACAAACACACACTTTTTTTTTATTACTAATCTTTTTTTTAAAAAATGAATCCCTGCTGTGCATAGCCATCGCATCATGCCTAAATGGTTAGAGCAAATTTTGTTATTTATTTAGTTGTGTTAGTTATTTCTAGAATGTTCATATGAAAAGATAAAACAAAGGAAAATAGGAAAAAACAATGCTTTAATCCATGCAGACTGTGAGTAGTTGTTATTGAAAAGCGATACGTGGTCACCGGGTCGTTTAGTATAATATAAATTATGAAAGCTTAAGGTTACCTGATGTAAACTAAAAAAGGAGTCGAAAGTGGAGTTATCCTAACTAGTGGTCGCTCATTGGTCGAAATTCGACCATAATAAGTTTTAATATTATTTGATAAGAACGCCATCTTCATTTCTCTAGACTAACTCCTTTTTTTCATGAATAGTTAGTGCGCCATCTGTGATCTTTTATCGTCATCATCAATATATTTGTTTGTGTGTGTCAAATGTATGGTAGTACGTGTAATGTTTTATTTTTTTATTTAATGTATTTTATAAACATTATCATTAAAAAATTTTTAGCGTTCTGCACTTCTCCTACATATAAACTATAAGTGTGCCAAATTTTATGCTCCTGCGTCCGCGCAATTTTTGTAAAAAGGGGTCCAAAGTTTTTGCTTTACGTATTAATATATAGATATCTGATAACACAACAGTACAAACAACACAAAACAACAAACATAAACAGTAGACAAATTCAAAAGTTCTAATTTGTGCTCGAGCGTAATAATCATTAATAGCTTTGAATTTACAAAAGTGTATTTTTAGTAAATTTCCATAAACCGTAGTGTAGATATTTATTATGCAATGTCATTATTTTCATCTTAAAGTGTGATAAATGAACTACCAAAATTAACGTGTGATTCATTAATTTAATGTTTAAATATAATAAAACTGCTGTTAGTTTGTTTCCTAATAAGTTATAGAGCAAAAATTTGGTTGTGACATAATTTTCCATTAAATCAAGAACGAAAGTTAGTTAATGAAGCGCAAATTAATGGACAATATATTTAAAAATAAATGGGAGAAAATAAATGAAGATTTATTAAAGACTTTTACTTTTTACAAACAAAATCGTAATAAGTAACAACGGAAAGCAATTAAAGTAAAATTTAGTCACGACTATTTAAATTTGAAAAGAAAGTGATACAAATTACTATTAATTAGATAAAATTTATTAAAGCTCGAATTAAAACTTGGTTTTATAAATCATAATCGAATGGCGGTCTAACGAAGGCTGACTTTAATTAAAAAGTTATAAATTACAAAAAGAATAGCGGTTTTTTTGTGCAAGCAAAGAAACCGCGCATTCAATTTAACTATGTACAGTCATGAAGAAAATCCGTATAGACAAGCATAGTAAATATGAATATTTTAAGTGACATAAAAGATACTTTAACTACAAGCATAAAATAATTTAATTAAAAGAAAAAAAATCAAACTCTATCAAGTATATTATCTAAAAAAATGAAAATAGTTCAAATGCTTGATTAGTTTAAGGTTTTCGTTTGACTAGTAATATATTTTAAAAGGAAAGCAACAAAATTTTACCAACAGTACCAGCCGAATATCGTGTTTAAGTTGTGTAGAATTCTAATTAATTTATTACTCATAATACATGGATTCACTCTCACTATGACACATTTGGCAAATATTAATGCACATGTTCAATAAAAAAAAAAACATCAAATCCTATTGAAAATTTTACTTCGAGTACTTTTAATCGAGTAGTTAGTTGATTTAAGGTTTTTGTTTTACAACAAAAACATTTTCTTATAAAAGGCAAAACAATTTCACTAATATTACCAGTCGAATATTGCGTTTAAGTTGTGATAGAAGTAGAATTAATTTATTTCTCATATTACGTTGAACTCACTTTCATTATACGAGAAATATATTGTCACGTATTATTGTGTAGATACTTAAATTTTATCTAAAAATTTACGTATTCGAGGGAAGAGACACATAATAATGTTTATATTGTGCATAGTAAAAAAGTATCTTCACGCCCATATCTACGAAGACGTAGGCAGAGGCACAACCAGGGCATCCCCGACTAGCCGAAGACACTAAGTCACGCAATGTGATAGGTGGCAAGTCTATCATCGCCAATGGGGCACATATCGAATCCCGATCAATAATTTTTTTTTATTAGAAAATTGGAAAAACCCAATTTCTTTTTGTTGCCCGACCCGGGATTCGAACCCGGAACCTCATGCAGTCAATTCCAACAACTGAACCGCTAGACCACAAAGGCGATACTACTATGGATGCTACTATAGGTATTAATATCGATTGAGTTCAAAAAATTAAATAACTTTTGTTCTAGATTGTACAGCATGATCGAATCAGAGATCATAAATATTGTTATTAGTAATTGAACATAATTCGCTGTCGACTTCGAGAATTACGAGGTTTGTGGCTATCTTTTATTCGGGATCCTTAGTGATATTTATTTCTCAAAAACAAGGTTAAGCATTTAACGTCCTACCGCTTTTTAATCAGCCCTTTCTAAGCTATAGCTAAGTACTAATAATAATATACATGTATATTATTATTTATATTTTTAAAAGACATTCGTGTAAGTTACACTATTTATCTCTCTCTATATCGCCTCTGTGGTCTAGCGGTGCAGTTGTTGGACTTGACTGCATGAGGTCCCGGGTTCGGATCCCGGGTCGGGCACCAAAAAAAATTGGGTTTTTCCAATTTTCTAATAAAAAATGTTGCTTAGGATAGGAAATGTGCCCGGTTGGCGATAGGCTTGCCATCTATTGTGTGAACACATTGTGAACTTAGTATCTTCGGCTAGTCGTGGGTACCCTGGTTGTGCCTCTGCCTACCCCTTCGGGGATATGGGCGTGAAGATACCTACACTATTTATAATTCAAGAAAGACTAAACCGATTGGACTTAAAATTGATAGGGAGCTCAGAACCGAGAAAAGACCACAGGATACATTTTCTCCCGTTTAACAGTGAAGGAACTAGGAAATACATTTTAATTTTTCCCATACACACTAAACAGGCGAACCGCTAGTATACACATGCACTTGAGTTTTGTATATTATTGGAAGATAAACAAACTGACACATCTAATGATAAGAAACCACGTTGCCTACAAATGATAAATAGATAACATTGACAACTCCCTACCACTAAGTCAGTATCACCAAGACACTAAGTCCCACAATGTTATAGGTGGCAAGCCTATCGCCAACCGGGCGGATATCCAATCCCGAGCAACATTTTTATTAGAGAATTGGGAATACCCCATTTTCTTTTTTTGCCCGACCCGGGATTCGACCTTCACACTGTCAAGTCAACCACTTTTTCAGACCACAGAGGCGACTAAAAAAATTACATCTTAATATTTACTGTAGATACCGATTTTAATTATCCTGATTATGTTATTAAAAACTTATATTATTTTAATGATGGGGCGGTACAAAATTCGCTGATACAGCTAATTTATTGTAATTAAGAATTAAAGACACAAACCAGTCGGTATTCTGAAGGTGGCATATTGAGCATTCGTGACCGCATGCAGTATGAAGCAGCAATAATTATTTCACAATTTTATCTCGTGCTCGATTTTATTATTTATAGTGCAGTAGTTGCCACTATGCTCGAGGGATGCAACTAGTGATGTTCCCTCATTAACGAATTATCGATAAATTACGAGTGCCTATATTAAAAAATCCCAAACTGTTCTTTACGAACGTTAGTTTAAAACTGACAATTGGATCTCAAAATATAAGTTTAGTAAGATTTGAGTTATTCTTTGTGAATATTGTTATTTATAACATTTTCTTTCATCGTTTCATTATTAGGTAGGTAGCTACTTTATGTTATGAGCAAGGTCATAGCATACTTTTAATCCTCTCACTAAAGAGGTACTCGTGGAAGAGGGGCAAAGGTGAAAATGTAAATTGAGCTGAAATTTAGTAACGTGTAATCCGATTTTTTTTTATATAATGTCATAGGCCAACAAGAAGACGGATTTCCTAATGGTAAGAAATTCACGCCGCCTAGAGATACCAAAGGTGGTAATGATGCCTTGCCAACCTAAGGCCGAGATATCAGACCTTGAGCAAAAGGCATTGAAATCAGGAATGTAGATTAATATTTGAACTGCAGGGCATCCTACACATCATGAGAAGTCATACATTTTCAAACCAAGTAGACAGAGAGTATCGATTGCTAAATGAACGAAGCTCATCTTTTAAGCTAGTTTATTAAAATAATAATGTAAAATTAAATGTTTTCCAAATTATCGTTAGGGGCTAATTAGGTACATCACTAGTAGATGCGGGTATCACGTGTAAGCTCATATCTATTTTTATCTATTTGCTGCTTGCCCGCTACACATTACAAACGAAATGAACCCCTTTTGTTATAAAATTACTGTTTCTCGCTCCTTTGTGCTATTGTTGCTGAACTAAACTTGTCTAGATATATGTTTTATCTAAATCTGATAAAATTCCTGTGTCTGTATTTAAAATGTCAGAAAAATACCAATAGTAGCCTCCTGGTCTTTGCCTTTCGAAAATTTAAGAATTCGTGGCTATTAGTCAGTTTGTGTTTAACTCCGCCATAGACGGTCCCAAGCCCGGTTGAGAAAGGAGGAGGGTTGGCTG
>NJDD01000400.1:5240-76795 GCA_002245505.1 Calephelis nemesis
TATTTATGGCCAGACTAAGTACACACATCCTTACAAAATTTCGCATTTATAATAATTATATGAATATGATTAATAGGACTAGCTGTTGAAAGCGTGGTAAATAGTTCCAAGAAAACATTTCTTCAGGATAAAAACTATCCTATGTGTTAATGCAAGTTACCCTCTATGTTTTTACCAAATTTCGTGAAAATCAGTTCAACAGTTTTTGCGTTAAGGAGGAACAAACTTTCGCGTTTATGATATTAGTAGGATCTTGTTTATTTATTTTTACACAGATGATACAGGTGTTACGCTATTCTTTGGACGGGGTGCTGAGCCTAGGGTTGCCAACCATACTTTATACTTTTACATACAAATAAAGTATGCAAAATACTTTATTTTCAACCTACACTATGACGCATAAAACAAAATACACATTATGAAAAGTACAGTTGAAACATGACAACATATACCTACTTAAAAATGCATCTATTAATCTATTGATTAACAAATATAAAAAAGTTATTTCTTAACCACTCTCCATTCCCAACACTTTAGCTTTCACTGACAGAGTTTTTTTTTCAGTAATGAAGCAAAAGTGGGGGGGAGAGAGAAATAGAACATCAATAGATTTAATTAAAAATGAATTGTTAATTTATTTAAATTACGTTGATTGACACATTTAAAGATAAGGAAAAATTATTAGCACGTGCGAAAAGCACACAAAAATACGTAACAACATAGTATTTGAAAAATACTTTTTTTTCTTCGTAATACTTTATTTTTTGTCTATCCAAAACAGTTTATACGTTTTTTTGGTCAAAAAAAGTTGGCAACCCTTGCTGAGCCTTTTGTTCAAGGCTACCGGCAACCCTACCATCTGGACCGGAACATGACACTTATTATGGCGACGAGTATAGTTAAGGCGGTGAATCCCCGCCCGGGCAAGTTGCTACCGGCAATAGTACGGTATGGCCAAATTGTTAGCGAATTCATGTACCTACGTACGAACCAGTCTAAGATACGATTTAGGCCAGGAACGAATTAACAGGTATAAATTTTAGGTTTTGATTATTAATGTTCCCCATGTTGGTCAGGGCTCCTTGCAGAATATAACAGCTGTCTTCCTGCAAGGCCAGGTATTCCCAAACAATTATGACTTAGGGACCTTCAAGAAAAGAGCGTACTCATTCCTTAAAGGTCGGCAACGCATCTGTGATACTCCTGGTGTTGCGGATGTCCGTGGGCGGAGGTAATCACTTTCCATCCGGTGACTCAATTGCTCGTTTGCCTCCTCTTTTATAAAAAAAAAATATTTCCCCGTGTTGATCCCAGCTCCTTTGCAGAATAGGCCATCTGCTTCCTGGCAGGCAGCTCGTAAAAGGCCAGCATAGATTTACAGTCGCTAACATCGTGACATCCTACTAGGTGGACAAGTGTCACAGCGACTCACCCAGATTGGTATCGCCGCCTTATCTATTCCTTCCGCCATAACATACTTGCCGTTGAAGTGTTCCGGTACGGTGGGTAAGGTAGCCGGTAAACTTATTTTTGCTCAAGGCCTAATATACCGGGGCCTCATGTTGCCAACGTACCATTACCGACTTTGGTGTCACTACGCGGCGACAATTTCTTACTATCAGTTAATCCGTCTGCTTATTTGCCTTCTAATATCATAAATTAATTATATTGTCAACTAACGGCCCGCCCTGGCTTCGCACGGTTGTGAAACATACATATAAATTTTCCTCTAAAATCACTTTCTCTATTTAAAAAAAAACTGCATCAAAATCTGTTGCGTAGTTTTAAAGATTTAGGTAAGTATACAAAGGGACAGAGAAAGAGACTTTGTTTTATAATACCTATGTAGTGATTATTCACTAGAGCTACAAACTCAGTTAAAACTTTTGATATTATTTGCTTAATATGTTAATTATTCCACTCGATTCTTTGTTTTTGGTTATGATTTAGCGAGACCCCTTTAAATTTTAATTTATGCAAATAACATACTAACGATTAGATTTTTAAAAACTACGTCTGCCTTATTATTAAACATAGATATTAATTATTAAACCGCCTCGTTGGTCGAGTGGCTAGTGTACACGCCTAACTACATCGACCAACTGCGAGGCTCGGGTTCGATTCCCGACAGGGGCAGGCATTTGTGTGATGAACATTTAAATGACTGCATTTCCGGGTCTGAGTGTTCATTTAATTTATTCTGGTATCTATTTTAGTATTTCTATGTATTACAATCGTTGGCTAACACCCATAACACATATACACATAACGCATAATTTGCTTACTTTGGGGTTAGATTCAATTTGTGTGACTTGTCCAAGGATAGCTATTTATTTATTTTTAGATTAAAGTAAGAGTCAAGTTGATATTATAGTCTGTATCATCTGTGAAATAAAAACTACATTACTAGTTTGAACCTTCGAGCACTTTAACCTATGTTTATAAGGCGGCTTAAGCTGGTGGCTTAATAGTAGGCAGAACGTCATAACAATTATTTTCTCCGAACTGGTCCTGGGCCGATGAGTAGTATAGGCTGCCTCTTCGCCAGGCTGCACGTAAAAGGCGAGCACTCATTTATTACTAACAAGACCAGTTACCTTATTACCTATTCCGCCATAAAGACTATCCTGTCACCATCATGTCACGGTAGTTTACGGTAGACAGGGATAAATTAAGTTATATTCTAAAAATTGTTTGTAATAATAAATAATCATGTACCTAATCAATACAATAAACAGTGTATAAATAGTAGGTAAATAATTAAATTAAGTAATTAATTAATATATAACTATTAAAATATTTGCACACCAAAAGTTGGTAGTACATGTAGAAGCACGTAAATAATTTTGCAAAATCTTTGTAACACTCATATTCCGCAAATAAACATTTTTTCTTTTTCTTTTCTTTTTTTTCTTTCATGTACCTACCGATCCGGAGGGTAGGGTAGTCGGTAAACTTGCACAATTGTTCTAACATCTCGGCCACAGGACAGCGACGCATGTACAATATCTGTGGTGACTATGCCACCGTTATCTGTTACTATCAAAAAGCCGTGTAATTGTTCCCTGAAATCTTACATAAAAAAGATTTATAATTTTGCCGTTTTTGCTAGGTATGTCAGCCAGATATAATTGCAACTAACGACGTTACTCAGTGAACAACATTGGTGAAGGCAAGCCTACAAGCTACAATGAAAATTCACATCTAATACATCTATACATATATTAATTAATACGTGATGCCAATACTTTGGACCCCTTTTTACAAAAATTGCGCGGACGCAGGAGCTTATAATTTGGCACACTTATAGTTTATGTGTAGGAGAAATGCAGAACGCTAATATTTTTCAACAATAATGCTTATAAAGCACATTAAATCAATAAATAAAACATTACCCACACTATCATGCATTTGACACAAACAAACAAATATATTTATGATATCGATAAAAGATCACAGATGGCGCACTAAAAAGTTTGGAACCAAGTAGTTGATCTTGAGAAATGAACATGGCATTCTTATCATCAAGATATTAAAATTTATTATGGTCGAATTTCGATCAACGGGCGACCACTAATACATAATATAGAGACAGCACTGTATAGCGTCACGTAAAAATAATGCTGGTCGTCTACCTCCGCGGTGAGGGATTCCCCAAAAATGTCCGGAATACGGTTATGTACGGAATTTCGTTCCAAAAATTCGAAACTATATTTTAGAAAAACTACTAACAAGATGTGGTAGATACACGAATTTGTTTGGACTTGATGCGTACGAATTTGCATTTTGAATTTTCCGGATGGAATTTCCGTTCCGTTCAGAACGTGATGGACGCGGACGAAACGCAGAGAACACAGCAAATCCAAACAAAACATAGGACCAAGGACGTAGATAGGTATGTCTATATTTCCCGTACGGAATTGGAGTAGGTAATTTGGTTTCGGAAATGGAATTTCATAACGAGATCGGACGTACGTAGAGGGACTGATCAGTTGAATTTGCAGTATCAAGAATCGGACAGAGAAACTGTAACAAGGCACGCAGCAGCAGTATGTCTATAATTTCCCGTACGGAATTTGAGTAATTTGTTTTTTGGAAACGGAATTCTGTAACGAGATCAAGGGCATGTGTGGAGAGCCTGATCAGTTGAATTTGCAGAGTATTAAGAATCGGACAGAGAAACTATGAAATGGCACGCAGCAGCAGTAAGGTATTATCCATACTTCCATTGAAGCTTAAGGACTCTTTCGTGACGCGATCTGTAACTAAGCCCGCAATGAATTATGTTGACAGTAATAACCCCCTGAATGAACTTCTCTAGCGCACAATGCGTCGATTTTAAAAGGGGGAATCCCAGACATAAAAACGTTATACAACACTATGTACACCCGATAATTAAACAAAATTAATGTTAGAAACAAACGTTCAACATACCTACCTAGATTCAAACATAGACAAGCATCAAACTCCTAATTAAAAACTTAAAAAATCTTGTTGCTAAGCATATTCTTTCTCACTTATTAAGTCGGCATGAAAGACTAACGGCCATACGCAGAGACGTCAATTTACATTTAATCTATCATTAAGTCATAATTTTGTACATAAAATGTCAACTTAGTGACTGATTAAAAGATAATCGACGTCTGTGAGTGTGGCCGTAAAACTAGACAAATTTACTTAGGTAGATCGCCTATAAAAAAACTTACTGAGTCTTATCATAATAGCGTTTTTAAGTAGGTAGTTTCCCGATTTTCAATTTCTTGATTCATTCGCTTTGATAATAGGCTGATATTAGTGACATTTGACATACCTATTACCGCCTCAGTCGTGGAGTTAACGTATACTTACGACTAACGCCATTGACCAACCGCGACGGTCAGCTTTGATTCCCGACGAGGACAGACATTTTGTATGATGAACATTTAAGGACTCGAAAACAAGTATGCATTCCCATTTCCATTTCCCTTGCCATAGTAAATATCTTTATAAAATCATTTTTCGAAATTGTAATTTCACTTTATAAAATCACATTCAAAATCCATCGCACAGGTACATACATACATATCTTCACGCCTTGGCTTCACGACTTGTCCCTTACGAGGTAAGCAGAGAGTATCGAGTGCCAAACATCACTATCCTGGCAGACCTAACTGGCTTCCCCTGCTTTCATGACCCTTTTCGTACAAATACGCCGGTTTCGGAGACTCTTGACACCACTTTCAGATAACACCCGAGCGATTTGACCGTGAAATGTCAACCTAGGTCTCCCCGGGTACCTACATCCATTCACATTCGCATTGTATATCTGCCTTGTCAATATTTCATGTCATTTTTTCTTAATGTCCGAACCAGCGGAGCATGCTCTTTCTCATTTTAACACCAACACTTGAAATCCATTACTCATTCTCGGATATCACTTTTACAAACTTGACTATAACGTGCCTATCTCCAGCAGTGGACATTCTCCGACTGATGATGATGAAGATGACTGTTACAAAGGCAGTTGGCAAGCGTAACATCACAGGTTTTCCGTAGCGCTCTTATTTTGACCGTATTTATCCTACTTTCATGCTTTTTCTGACATACCCAACTCTCGCTTCCATACAACAACGTTGGGATAGGCACAGAATTATGCAAAAGAGCACTGCAACTCAAAATCTCTCCTTGAAATATCTTACCCAGCAATCCATTCACGCTATTTCCTGCACTCACTCTCCTCTCTACATCCGCGATGTACCTACCTTCCATCCCTGCTAAAAGCACAACCAAGATATACAATTTAATTCACTTGTTCTGGCACTTCATCATCAACTAAAACTCTTACATCCTTTCTGGTTTCGTCTCTTTGAAACCACATAAACCTCTAAATTTTAAAATTTTGCATAATGTGTCCTACATCTTAGTCACATTTCTTAGTTATTGTAAAAACAGATATAAAAACAGGATGCAAAAACTTTACAGAACAATCATTGGCACAGCGGAGATATAACTTCAAACAAAACAAATCTAGAAATAGACTTTGCATAAAGAACTATAACCTTTTTTTTAATCTCCGAGACTGAATTGACAGATGTAAATGTCAAGTTTACAAATAATTATACCTATGTTTATTTTGTAGTGCTGTCCTATGAAATCAATTTTTTCAAAACGCAATTTAATGTCGAATTTCGAAAAATAGAAAACCTACATTTGTTTGATACTACAACCCTAAACTTTTGGCCACTTTGACATCGTAAAAGAGAATGGTATTTCAAGGATTATTTTTTATTTAAGATAGCATACTTACTTCTGAGGTGGTCCCTTTGCCAACAATTCTGGGCAAAGCTGAATTGGCTCATTATCAAAATGACCACTGGTTGTAGTGCTGTGCAGCAACTTGCCAGGATAGGGATCTACGGCCTTAACTATTCCTGCCGCCACTCTAGTCCGGAGGAGAAGGTAGGGAGAGCCGGTAGACTTACATAGTGTGCCTAAAACCCTCGCCACGCATAACCCATTTATAGTATATATGGTGACTATATCATCATCTTTTACCATTAGGATAGCCATGTGCTTGTTCGATATCTTTGGCACAAAAAATAGTACAGTTTGTTTGATTTGTTACGCAAAAAATGAGACAATGAATACGAAGCTTTAATGTTACTTATGTTATATATAGTAAGTTGTGTACTTATTCGTTCTAAATACACATGTTCCGATTTCCAGTGTAACTTGTAAAAATCGGTAATAAATTTTGTTAACGCTGTTCAATAACGGCACGACACTATACATATATGATTCACAAAAATTTGACAACATTTCTAATGTCAATTTAGTCTCGGAGATAAAAAAACAGGCTATAGTTTAAAAAAATCAGCAAAATATTTATTAAAATGTTTTCTTAAAAACTAAATGCCAGCTCAAGAATTCAATGCTGACTGGACAGGGCACGTCCTGCCTGTATGGTACTTTAAATAAAATCTTACCTCCTGTGACTTCACACATTGCATCAATGGGTGATGAATCAGATGGAACCAGTCCTGTATCTCTCTCAACAGCAGGTGTACCCGACAGCCTCAACACCAGAGAAAACAATCTTTGGTCCCATCTAAATGGCTCTCTTGTCAGTTCAGATCCAGGAATAGGACAATTCATTGGCAAGTTAAACTAAAAAAAAATAAAAGTTTATAACATCTCTTCCGAGTCACTAATTATAAATTATGTATCAATATTAAGTTTTTAAATCTTGCTCATCTATTTAACAGATTGTAATGCCTTTTCACTGTAAGATAGGAAAATTCTTCAGAAAAGTATCTTCAAGTTCATATCCCCGAAGATTCAGGCAGAGGCACGATTGGGGCACTCACAACTAGTCAGACACTAAGTCCCACAATGTGTTAGGTGGCAAGCCAACCACGCTTAAATCCAATTAAGGGCCTTCCGAACGATCAAACTCGGGATGTCAAGAAGTTAAATCCGACACCGAGCCTCTAGACCACAGAGCTAAATTATGTATACCAAATGTACTCAAACATTATACAAATATTGTGATTGGAGTTTGGACATAGTAGTTTTAGACAAAGTTGGAAATTTATTGAATGGGTGTTGCTCCTTAATTATTGGTAAATACAGATTAAATCTGGACCGAAGGTGATTGAAAAAGCAAACAGCCTAGCCATATATCAAATGTACTAGTCCTATAGGATAGTTTTCAACTATAGGATAGAGCTGATCAACAACATATCATCATAATGACAGTGAAACATCTCAGTCTAGGCTAGTCTGTGGACTTGCACAATAATCCTGACAACCTAGACACAGTGACGTAAGTTTAACGTCTGTGGTGTCTATAGGCGACAGTTCTCTCTTACCATTGCCATATAAAAGTGTCTATTTTGATGAAAGTGTGTTACATCAATGTAAAATAAGAAGATAATATGCAGTTTCGCTAGATGTAAATATAAATATCTCTGGACAAGTAACACAAATTGAACTTAACGCCTAAGTAAGTAAATAGGCCACAGATGTCTCTTACCACCAGGAGAGCCATATGCTTGATCGCTGACCTCTCACACAAAAAACCTAGTTTTATACTTTCATATTCCCAAACAAACAGTGTTGGTAAATAAAAGTAAAGCCCTCTTTTGGTCATTGCATGGTGTGTAAACATAAAGAACATTTTCACAAACTTTTTTTTTTTATAAACAGTAACCTAAAACCCAAAGTTTGCTTTGTTTATAAATAAATATTATTAGATAAATAAATAAAAAATAAATAAATATCCCTGGACAAGTTACACAAATTGAATCTAACTCCAAAGTAAGCAAATTATATGCTTGTGTTATGGGTGTTAGTCAACGATACTAACACATAAAAATACTTAATTACCTAGATAACAGAATAAATTTAATAAACACCCAGACCCGGAAATTCAGACATCTAAATGTCATCACACAAATGCCTGCCCCCTTCGGGAATAGAACCCGAGCCTCGCGGTTGGTCGATGTAGTTAGGCGTGTACGCTAGCCGCTCGACCAACAAGGCGGTCTAATATTAATAAGTTATTAATAAGTAGTCAAATTTCTCAGGTCGATCAATTTATAAAACTACAATAAATCTTAAGACAAACACTACAATAAACCACCACAAACATTTCGTCAAAAACTAAATGGTATGATTTACCTAATCTTTATTTCATTTTTTTTGCTGCTGTTTTTGTAGTGTTAATATTGTAGCTAAGATTGTTAAACCCGTTTCAACAACAATATAATTTATAGTTTCTTACTATATTACAAATTTATATACATAGTCATCAAATATTATTTTTCTATTTATGAGTTCAGATTTAGTGCTACAAAAAATACTTACTTCTTCTTGAATGCCAGCATTACTTGAAAGTTTTCCTCCATCAGTAATAACAACTATAACTGAAGGTTCTAGGTAAAAAGGACATCTTCCTTGGCCATAAGTATCTATGCCTGTTTGCATACGGTTTATATTGAGGACATCAAATGCATGCTTGAGTGCAGCACCCATAGTAGTCAGGCCCAGGCATTGTAAGTTTTTTAATTCATTTATAAATGTAGCCAAATTCTCTTTCCAACCAGCCTGAAAATTATACAATATTATTTAATAACGGTGTCATTGTAGCGATAAAAAATACAATTATCTATTATGTATGTGTTGTAAACAATAAACAAATTTAAGATTTCAAATTTCCCACCAATTCGCCATTTCGCTATAAAATTTATAGGCGACCAATAGGAACGCGTCGAGAGCGCAGTCGTGAGCGATATCGCGAAGGCAACAACGGCGGTGGCTCGTCCTGTTTACGTCGTGTTGTATATTTGAGTAAATTTTGCACGTTTAAAGTATGTAAATGGTTTGTAGATTACAGTGCATCACAAATGAATTAGGCTCCATTGGCCTTAATTTATATTAATGCAATAAAAGCTAAAATAATACCTTTAAAACGTGTTCACTCTGATATACTAACCTTGATGTTCGCGGGTGGCTCTTCGAAAGTTAGAAGCATATATCTATCGCCTCTGCTTTCAGGAGATCGTTGACGAACCTATGACAAATTATAAATAAGTTCCACATAGTCAACACGCGATAAACAAATCGATCACAAAACGAGGCGGTTTTGAAGAGTCGATGACACTGCACGTACCTTTACGAACGTTTCCACAGCGCCCTTGGCTACATCGAGCAACGTTGGGCGTCCGCCCAAATAAGCTCTTTGGTTCATAGAAGCTGATGTATCAATTAAGAAGACAATAATAGTCATCGTGAAAAATTCCCTAAATACTCCTCTAAATACATTAAAATATGCGCACGCTATTATGAACTAAGAACAAAAATGGCTGCTACATTGTACGCAGACTCGCTGACAGGCGACCGTCCGACAGCCGCTTCGACGAGCAGCTGAACAAGCTACGCCACGAAGACTCCAAAAGTACCACGTGACCTAATCATACGTTCGGATAATCTCGTGCTCCAATAGAAAAACGTTCGGTAAAGATCGTAGGTGCAATCAATGTTGTCACATATGAATATGAATTCAGCTTAAACAACTTAATACTATTTAAAACTACGTAATTAATGGAAATATAACTAAAGTTTTAATTCTTTATCGTGCTTGCATTTTTAATAATATACATCCTAACTAATTCTGAAAGGTAATGTGATCAGAATTAAATTATACCGATCTAAGTATAATTCATTTTTACCTATTAGTCTAAGTTAAATATTCTACATTTATTTATATTTAAGTTAGTCAACCTAAACTCAGTAGACGTTGGACTTTGACGTCATAACTAGGTGTTAAGGTGAAACTCAGATTCCACACATCACATCATAACACGTTTATCAAAAAAGTACTATCAAAAATGCTTTTGCTAAGAATACAAAGTATTATGGGAGGTTTAAACAATACGATGTAATATGGTTATTGCATTTTCTTTAATAATAATAATAATATGTTTGTTTATTAGGTTTAATTACTAGTTCATAGTAACTTGTGAATTTGTTATCTTACTAATAATATAAGGAAAGATTTTATTGTTTGTTTCTTATAATAATCAAATAACAATAATAAAGTTCTCATTCTGCTAGAATCCCACACTATGCTCGATAAACATAGTATACGTTTTAGTTTTACCTAGGTATACACATAAATTTAAATGAATTGCCATAATGTATGTACTGCATCAGCAGATTCCAAACGTTTTCAACGAAACATGATCCTAACGTCTTATTTTTCAAATGGGTAGACACACCAATTTTGAACAGGAATGATTTGATTGTTTATATGATTGCTTTTGTAACAGATGTAAAATAAGCCTTTAATTTGCTAATTTACAATGGATTTCCGCAAAGTAACGCCTGATTCAATAAAATAAAAAAAATGATTGCTTTTATTTAATAGGCTCCGAAACTACTGGGCCGATTAAAAAAAAACTTTTACCATAAGAATCAGACATTATCGGTGATGAACATAGGTTACGTTATTTCTATAACAAATTAGAAATTTGATCGCCGGTGCGAAGCCGGGACGGGTTGCTCTCATTGAATTCAAACTGATAACCATAAGTTGCCAGCCAGCACCTCAGCTTTTCTGTAACCTGATTTCACCGGTGTTCCAAAAGTAGAGAAGGATGGCAGGGTATTGTTAGTGATATTATTTGTCATTAATTCACTATGAAAAAATCACGTGAATTTATATTTCGTTCTTACGAAAGAAACTATGGTTAACTTTCAAAATATTGTTTAACTCTAAACATGTTTTAATACATTTTTACCAGTAATCGGGGTACATAGTAAAAACGATTTACATATGACAACACTAGATGCTACTTTGACATTTACCCATTTTTTAATGTGACAGGACCATATGACGCTCACCGCTGACGTTGCATTTTAAAATAGGTACCTAACATGTATTTTGTTGGTTATTGATATGATTAAATCCTAAATTTTTTTTGAAAAACAAAAACGGGTAGAAAAAAATGCTATATAGTACCTAATAGTTTGAAAGTGACAAACTAATTCAGTGTTTTTTGTCGTGTTTCGTCTTTGAGATTATTCTTGTTGAATTAATATTTATATTTAAAGGTTTCATTGCGAATTTCGTTTCTTTGATGGACCGTAATTAAAGCTGGAAACATACTATCGGACGCGGCTAACAGCCGTGACGTTTGACGTTTGTTCTCAGCTTTACAGGATGCCTAGATACCTACCTAATGAAAGATTTAAGAATGAAAGTATAGTGAGGCTCATTCATCATCGGAAATAAGCCACGGACGTGGCCTTGAGCATTCGGACGTTCAAAAAATTGCTGTCATTCGAATGAGACGGTACATACCTGCATATAAAACTGGAAGGAAACAAACTGTCGGAGCTGATAAATGTATGTGCATGTATGTCTGTGGACGACGGACGTTTTTGTCTGACAACAGTGTTCTCAATTTAGCATAATTTATGCTAGATTTAATGAAGTACCCGCGTCCGATAGTGTGTTTCCAGCTTATCAGTCGCGGCCACTTCCAAAAGCTGTGGCCTGTGGATGATAATATGTTTCCAGCTTTAGTCTGCAACACATATGCAGAATTCCTTTACTGAACGAGGAATCTCGTTTTGAGGTTCTAAACGTAATTTATGACCCTAAAAATTTACTCTTTCATAAGGAAAGAATCTGAAAATATGTGATATTTAAATTTGTATGGATTTACGCGCTCGAAATTTTTTCGAACACAATTTATTTACAATATTGCGGATGTGTGAAGCGGGCTTGTTATTTTATTATTACTAATACCCATTATAGTCGGTATTCGGAAAGTTACTACTTCCACATATTGTAGACTTATCACTGACAATTTCATACATAATAAAATATATGTATAAAAAATGTTACATGTTGTGTTTAATTCTTGTATATGGTTTAACGCCAACGTTCCCCAGATGGTGGTCTGGGGGCTGCTTTCGTATCTTTACCTATTTGATGTACACTTTACCCAGTGATCATTACTAAAAAGACACTGAATAGCCCCGCTGAACGTGTATTTCTATTGCTAGTCTGGGGCATAGAAATAGGAACATTTATAAGAAGTGGAACAATGTTCTATATCAAATATATAGTTGTTTATATACCGTCGGCGCGTGGCGTTTATATACTTATAATTTAACAACATCTCGTTGTCTCTTTTTAACAAATGTTAATAGAATGTGTGCAGAAAAAGGTAACGAAATTTTTTCTATGCTAATTTTCACGTTGATTTAAAATGATGTCATGACAGTCCTCACGCTTCCCAAGAACTGCATAATATTTTGTGTTAAATTTTTTAGTGATGTACTATTACAAATGTCGATATTTTTTTTTTACGTTTCCAGAAAATAATATTTGGACAAGATAAAAATAGATACGATTGGCATTGAAAATATCAATAATTTTTTTTTACCATAGAACCAGAACCAGAACAATTTTATTTAGAACCAGAACATTTACATGAATTATATGAGTCGATGATACACAAAATTACAGTCTATCGGAATAAGAATTTTTTCAAGTGTTCAGTTTTGAGTAAGGAAGTGGTATGAATGTAATCTGATCACATTTTTTGTAATGTTGAGAATCTTTTTTAAGTAAGTTGATAGTAGCAATTTCAATCGATAGACAAATAATAATTCTTATCTATTTACCTAAACTAAACTGTTGATCATCACTAAAAGATCATATTTTGATATTGTTACTCTACTTTTTCTGGACAGCCTGCATAATGTCAGAATGGCAGCTATTTTTTGTAGCAAATTGCAAGCTTTTTTCGTAGGTAGGTACCTACCTATCTATTTCATGTCCATCTATATTCTGTGTAGATACTTAAAGGTCAATGGTCTGTAGACAATTTATTGTAAGTTCTTTCGTCTGACAAATGACAACTGACATTTGACATTAAAAATAATATAAATCTTGAAGAATGAGAATATTTCTGTTGAATAATTTAATTTTAGGAAAGTATGTAGTGAAATTTTAGTTTGTAGGTTTAAGATTAAAATATAAATAATTCTTTATCTGGAATCTTGGTGTATGAAATTTTATGCGTTATTAACCAATGGGTGTCATGTTTTTTAAGTTAGTATATGCATGCGGTGTACTTATAAAAAATGTTTTATATCTATAATTATTCCCGTGCATAATTTAATTCAATTTGAACGTTTTAATGCTATTTATTAATGAATTTTTTAAATAACCTGATTTTACACCGTACTTAATGTAGTAGTTATAATTTATAACCATTTTTTTTGTTTCATTAGTAGTTTTTCATTTTGTTAATAATTAATTACCTATTTCAGTTAAGTGCAAACTAATGAAGAGAACTAGAAATTATCAAAATGGATGACGTAGAGGTTTTGGGAGACGCACTCTCTTCATTAGAAACCTCTGAATTGAAGTCGAGTGATTATGAAGAATTGTACAAAAATTGGGGTAAAGTTGGTAGTCAGGAAGAAAGACGGAAAGAATTGTTGAATATTCAGAAAAGGTGAATATGATAATATGAACTTAAATGTAAACCTGTTATAGTGTTGTTAATCTTGAATATTGTGATTTGCAGTAACAGAACTAACAAAATTGATAGATTTAGAGGAATTCTAGAGTTAGTGACAGCTGTTGAAAAGAGTGACTTGTTCCAGTCACCTAACCAGGTGTGTAATTATTTCTGAATGTTGAAATATCCTTTCCTATAGATTTTTTGTGTACTCATATTTTTTAACAAACTGTAGCTCATATTACAGACTATAGACAGTTTTTTTTTTTCATATCAAATAAAAGCAACGGTTGCTCCATTGCTTTTATTTGATATGAAGAAAAAAAATGAAATTTACAGATTTTGAAGCATTAATGATGATGGGATATTGCATGACATATTCTGAGTTGACCTGCTTAAAATCTTTAAAGAATTAGTAAATAGGTATCTTCTAGTTTAATGAAATTCTATGTTGAACCTCCTCTTCGCTTTACAACAGGTTTTATAAACTTGAAACAAAATATTACAAAATCATATGGCATAAATAAAAAAATGTTAAGTTTTTTGTTTTTCAGACATTTTACAGGCCTAACATATATGTGGCTGGGTTCCATAAAACTAGTCTTACATACAGCAATGTCCTTATGTTGTCTGAGTGGTTGATAGAGAAACCAGAGGATTTTGAAGAAAATTGGTGTCTCATACCGTGCCCCAAAGCAATAAGAGTTCTAATAGTTGCCAGCAATGTAAGTTTTTAATTAATAAAATTTTAGTATGGTTTGCCCTTGTATAATTATAAAAATGAAATTAGCGAAGTGGAAGATTTACTGTGTTTTAATGTTTATTCATATTTTTAATTTCCTTTTGACATTTTGTGTACTATAAGGAATTGAATAATAATATTTCAATGTACAACAATACCCTTTTTTGGAACAATTTTACATAATTGTTTGAAATGTTAATGTAAGAAATGTAGGCTATGAACATAATGCTAGATTGACTTGACTTTAGACTAAGACTTCTTCTGTTCTCTTTATTTTAAAAAGTACAAAAAATATATTTAGTCTTATAGCACAATATAGTATATTTGGTAATTTATTCTTAAAGTTTTGTTTTATGTTTCTAACACATTGGGTGTTTTAACAGGATGATAAAAGCTTGGGCCTTAGATTGCATTAGTTTTTCCCATTATAGTGTCTATTATTGATAGAAGATGGCGTTGCTTTGCTGAGATCCATACTTAAATCCTAATAAAATTGTTCAATTTTTTATTAGCTATTATGTATAATAGATTATTTAATACAGTATAGTAATAATAGACTATTTTCCCTTTCCTTTAGTCCAATGTAAAGATGATAATATTTATATGGTTTCAGGGTATTACAAAATTCTATACTAAATATGGACACTACAAGTGTCAGTTTCGCACAGCCTTACCTGGTGGTAGCCCTAGTGAAGGACATAGAAGAAATTGTTGTGTGCTCGATGGATTTTACTATGAGGATGGAAAAAAAGTTTTTATTATAGATATATTGGCTTGGAATAATCAACCAATGACTGATGGCGAAGTATAGTATTTCTCTTAATCTATTAATAGTTATAGTTATTAAAAGTCAGTCCACTTGCCGGGGAGTTTGTTTTGCTGTTTCTTCTCCTGACTGGCTAGGTTTGGAAATGGTGGTAGCGTATGGTAGATAGGGTAAAACTCGATCGTTATAATTTTTGCTTAAATTAATAAGTGCTAGCCTAATAACGAATTTATGTGTAAAAATATATTATAAATAAAGAAAATAAAAACTACAATATATTTAATTAAGTTAGATATTTGCAAACCACAATGTGGTAGAATATGTTGTTATGAATAAGTATTCTGTAACAACTTTTAAACACACATATTCCACAAATAAATAAATTACTTTCTTACACATGAGTTACTTTATTGTGAAATTTCACAAAGTGCCGACCATAGAATACAATAGAATCCATGTATTATAATTAGTGGTTCTTTTCTTAATTGAGGTTTTCATTATGATTTTAACCCATAATATGTTCAACTTGTGTAAGAGGTCGTGATATTCTAACAATTATTTCATTGACGGCTTGCTTAAAAATAAATTAAATTACTTTATTACTTATTACTTACATTTATTAAAGAAATTTTTCTTTTATTTTCAGACTGAATTTCGTCATTACTGGCTAAATACTCAACTGAATGAAAATCCAGGATTAAAAGTTCTAAACAAAAAGAATCAGGTTTTATTTGAAATGCTACCTGTTGTTCCATGCACAGCCGGTGCTCTGACTGAGTAAGTACATTTATTTTTATTCTATCACAGACTGACAAAATTAACAGATAAAGTAATTGCTACTGCCTCAACTTTTAGTTCTCTCTTTATCGTTATCCTACAGATACTGAGACCTACAATGGTTTTTTTATTAATGGTTTTTTGGTTTTTTGTTATGTGTTGTGAAGATTGTTATAACTTCTGTATTTTTTTTTTACAAAATATGTTGATATTCACAAAACTTAGCTTACACTGTAGTGATTACATAATTCGTTAATTGTTATTCAGTGTTTTCAGATTTTAATAAAAAAAATTTTGAGTATTATTGATATACTTCATGATGGTATTCAGAGAATGTAGTAGTAGTTTTTTGTATATTTTTCTATGATATGTTATTAACTGTCACTGATTATTTTAGAAGTTAGATAATTTTAGGATTATTTTAAGTAGTATGTCAGTTGTAGTAGTTTAAAGAAAAAATGTTGTGACATTGAAAATTGTTTATAACTAGAATATAAATTAATTACTTATTAAAATTGATAGAATGAAAAATGAGATCATTATATTTTGCGAATTCCTGCCCAAACATGTATATGTATTATAGTACACCTAACAAGGGCATGCACAGAGATTTCGGGTAAGGTAGGCATACAAATTGACATACTTTAGTTTTGCGTCCTAACCTTTATCATGAAATGACATCTCCTTCATATGCCAGATCATTGAATGGATTGGATATTTGGAAATAAACGGATAGTAGCAATAATTATTAAATATTTTGTATGACCATCATTAATAAATAATCTAAGTTAGCAATTGATCATCAAAGATAATGTACCAAATGCGGACACCTGAAGTGTAACTAAGTATATTACATTTTATCAAAACAGGTCTTTTACAAACAGTTAACTCTCAATAGCAAAGTAATCATATAATTAAAACAGATAAAGTTGTTAAATAGATTTGCCCTAAACAAAGTCAAAGCAGACAATAATTATTTTGACTCGGACTGTATGTCGGCAGTGGATATTTAATATGACTGTTTCAATAGAGTCTTCGGGACTTTGTACCAGGAGAAGGATTGTATGTGGCGATTAGTAGATGAAATTCGCAACATCTTTTAAAAACATTGTCTTCAAAACTTTTTTGCCACTAAAATTAACTAAGTCGCTAATTCCAGTAAAAATCACTGAATTGGAAACATTATACTTCTGTGAAAACAATACTTAAAACTAAATGCTGTGCTTAAATTTAATTCAAATGTCTATAGAAATTCTTCGTGTGCACCTGATTCACTCACTCATCAACCATATTTTTCGTACATATGACTTGTAAAATATCACACATGCAAAGACTAAGAAGGCACATATTTCATGTTTTTTGACCACGATTTGAGACTTTGCTGTTTATGTTCATTGATGGCTTGGATATTAATAGTTTTAGTTTATAAGTTAAAGTGTGTATAATTAAATTTATGTGTGTAAATAGACATGCATGTAATAGAGTAGGTACCTATATCACTATATTTTAATAATTACAGAAATATCTGTAATAGAATCACTCGGCTATTCTAAAAACTCCCCAAGATTGCCACTTCAAAATCACATTTTTGGAATTACTAGAAAAAGTCCTTGAATGTGACGTCGTGGGAATTTTATATGCATAGTGCAGGAATTTTGTTCGATAGCTATATTAAAAGTTGCGTTTACGAGAGTAATTTCGTGACAAAATTCATGTATTATTTATATTATTTTTTGATGATTTAGTACTTTTAAAATTTGTTTAACAATTGGGTTGTTACATTCAAAAATTAGTTCGCACATTTTTCTTGTTGAATTGTATTTTGTGCACTAGGCACGTCATGTTTAATTAATGAAATATCAGTTGTCTACCCTATTACCAAAACCTTTCAGTTTTATGACATTTGTAAAGCTATAACGTTTTATTGTGTCTTTGATTTCATTAAGATGTCTTATCACAAAGTAACAAGGATACTGCACTCCTGATGTTGAAGAGGCAACCATAGACACCATAAATTGGTTAGTGATTGGTTGGTAATGGCCTATGTTATTAATTTCAGCTTCTTCAAAAAATATCCAATATTTGATGACAATTCGCCTGTGCTGGATGGTTTATTATTTTACCACAAGAAATCTCATTATGTCTCCGGAGAAACTCCGCTAGTTGGTTGGCTATATCCTTACATGGTTCCAGAAGTATTAGGCAGTGGTGAGTATTTTTAATTTATTTACATACGTATTTACGTATCTTCACGCCAAGTCCCTTACGAGGTAGGCAGATAGTATGAGTGCCAAACATCACGATCCCGTTAGACCTGCCTGGCGTCCTCCATATTCATTACCCTTTTCATACAAACACGGCAGTTTCGGAGACTCTTGACACCACCTTCAGATAACACCAAACCAACTTGATCGTGGAATGTCAACCTTGCTTTCCCCCGGTACTTACAAAGTACTATTGCAGGTACGACGTGGTACATCTACAAAGTTTACTTTTTATTATTCCCGCAAAAGTAACTAGCACCAACAATTATTATCTGTTTATACCTGGCAATCCAGATAAACAACAGGCAACACAACTTCTGCAACTTCGTCTTATTCCTACTTTAAGTCGGGATAAAATCTTAATATTGCACCAATTAATGAATAAAAAACATTTTAAAAAATAAAAAAAATGTCCAGGATTTTTTCAGGCAACCCATTTTTAATATATTTTCTGATATACTAAATTTGCTATAAAACCGGTTTCATCCTGTTATCAGCTCGGTGAAGGTCGACCTTACTTCGGATCTTCGACTATTAGTAGAGTGAATGAATAACATCTATGGTGTCATCATAAAAAAAAAACACCAATTTAGTTCTTCTCTGCGCTAGGGAAATATTGTAATATGGATATTAAGTGCAAAAAAAGTTAAAAAAGGATGTTATTAAAAAAAGGATAATAAATGAAGTCAAAAAAGGATTTTAAGTGCAAGGGTTCATAATATTAATTCTAGAAATTAATATCATGACAGCAGCACTATAAATTTGGCAGTTGTATTTTTAGTAACATGTTTATTTTAATGTTTTTTAGATATCATAATGAATTCAAATTTCATAGCTGAAAAGCCTAATAACTATGTCAACCAAACTGAATTTATTAAGGAATTTGAAGCGAAGTACGCAAAGAAGAGAAATTCGAATAGACAAAGAGATAGTAGTGGAATGGAGGTTGAGACCACCAAATCTGTGGTAAGTAATATTTTTAAAATAGTAACCTAGACTGGTGGATTTCAATCTTCCTGTAATTAAAGATATCGTCATTCCTACTATACCGATTTTGATGAAACATAGCAGCAAGCTGAAGTTCAATAGTTATCCTTTAATTAATTATAACTAGGAGACATATCCAGTTATTTTTCTACGATGCAGGAAAAGCAAATAAGACTTAACTAGTAAATCAATCCAGTAACTTTCCTAAGATGTAGGAAAAAAAATCTTATTTTTTTATGGCATAAGAATGTGAACAAGTACGCGGCTCTCTCTAGATGGTAAGAAATAACCGTAGCCTATAGACGTGTGTCTCTGTTCTATAGGTGAGGTGTTAGAATTATACTTTTTAGGCATTTAATAGCTTTGGTAGTGATTCCATCCATACCCGTGCTTGTATTACTATCTAGGTTATCAATTATTTTTTCTATTTCCTCTAACGTACAAGGTGAGAAGTTGCTAAGCGATTTTTCGTGAACATAATTATTTGGGAACATAAAGATATTACCAGTATTTTGATGGTAGGTACCAGGTATCTTGTTGGCTAAATCTGCGCCTATTGATGAGAAATAGCTATTAAATAATTCACATATTTCGCCACCATCTGTAATATGCTTAGACTTAAGTATTAGTTTCGGAGGAGTACAACTATCATTTAATTTATTTAAAGCTAATTTGTTAATTACTTCCCAGGTCTTCCTGGAATCGTTACAAGTGTTACGAAACAAGTTAAAAAAATAGTTTCGCTTGCAAGATTTAATCAGAGATTTTACACGCCGTTGTTCATTAATAAAAGCTTTTTTTAAATTTTCGTCCAATGGGTTAGCTTTTCTCAGATGACACAGAATATTTCTCGTATTTATTGAGTCAATAATATCTTTATTTATCCAGTCTCTTTGTGGCGGGTTAAGTATTTTATTTTTAGTTATCTTGCTACATTCTACTAATCTTGTAACGAATTTTTCCAGGTTTTCGTACTTATATTCTTCATTTAAATAAATTGCATTTTTAGCACAGTCATATAATTGTTTGTAATCTAAAGCTTTGTATTGTATCATTTTGTTTTTGATTGGCATCAAACTACTAATCTCATAATATATTTGCTTGTGGTCTGATAACGCAGAATCTATTATGGAAATACTAAAAGTATGATTACTTACGTTTGTACATATATGATCAAGTATAGTGTTTGTCGTACTGGTTACTCGTGTGCTGTGCTCTCTGTCGATTTTATTTAATATTTCGTATCCATTTTCTTTTATTTCATTCATGTACTGTGAGGTATGACTATTTTTACTCAGCAACTCGATATTAAAGTCACCGAAAACCATGGATCTCTTACGTCGTTCTAATTGTGACGAAAATGTGTCTAAAAAACTTTTAAAATTTGTGTCACCCGGCTTATATATAGCTCCAATATTTAAAGACAGTTTTTCGATAGAAATCCATAAGTAATGGTTTCCATTCTCACACAAATCTTCTGTTATGTCGTATTTTATACTGTCGTGGACATAAATCGAAATACCGCCACCTTTACTGTCTTTCCTAAAGTTGTAGATATGTCTATAATTTTGAAGTTGGTATAATTTTGCGTCGCTTTCGGATGTAATCCAAGTTTCCGTAAATATCAACAGATGTGTGATCGCAGGTATAGCTTTTATCATACATTTTATTTCGTCAAACTTGCCAGCTCTCCGTATACTACGTAGGTTTGCATAAAAAAAATCTTAATGAAGAGGAATGTAATGGAATACTTTCGTATTTTTGTACTAAATGGTGACTTAACCTACTTAATTGATCTGTAAGTAATTCTTTTTGTAGGGGAGCTGTTACAGGTTTTTTTGATTGATTTTATCTTTGATTATTGTAGGCCTACCTTTAATATATTTAATTATCAGATCTTTTTCGCCATTTTCCTGTCGAGTCTTCAGTTCCTTTTTCAAGGATTGTAAATAAAGCACTTGGGACGGGGTTTGGTCGGAGTAGATTTTAATATTCTCTGGGAGTTTAGCCTTATTCTTTAAAAGAGATTTTGAGTCCTCGCTGTTAGTAAAAAAAGCTTTAATCGGTCTATTTCTATTTGGAATGTATTTACCCAACCTGACGCACTTAAATGGCAATGGACAATTATCATTAATTGATTTAAATAGCTTATAGACTTCATTATTATCATAAATACGTCTGGCATTGTAGTCCTTGTCATTTTTTTCCGAAATACCCACGTTTTTTTCACGGTTATATCGGTCCTTAAGTTCTAAGACGATGTCTTCTTGTACAAGCGTTGGCGATTTACTCAGAGTGTTACGATTATCTTGTTTTTTCAGCTGAGATATTTCACTTTCTATTTGTTTAATTTTTTCTTCAGTAATAGTGTTAGTTGTTTTGATGTTTTGGATTTCATTATTAATAAAAATTAATTGTTCGGTTAAATTTTTCCCTACAAATCTAATAGAAAGAGATAAAAAAAACGTTTAGAGTTGTCAGGTTAGTTTGTACAGACAATTCTACAGATTTTTAATCTATTCCTCCGAAAACATTGATTAAATACGTCAAAGTTAATACTATCATGGAAAATCTGTGGTGTTGCGCTTGCTAACCGCATTTGTTGTTGAAAGAGTGGAATTGAAAGAAGTTGTTAAAATGTGAAAAGACATGCTCCGCTGGTTCGGTCATGTGGAAATAATGACAGATGAAAGATTGATAAAGCAGATATGCAATCCTAGCCTAGATGGATATATGTGCCCGGGGAGACCTAGGTTGACATTCCACGTGATCGTGAAGTTTGGCACTCGATTCTCTTTGTCGACCCGGCAAGTCTTGGCATGTAGATATGTATGTATGTTTGAATGTGTAAGTTAATGTATCTGGACTAATATGGCATGATTAAACTTTTATATCTCTTACTTCAATTTCATTAAAATAATTTCGTATTCACTTAAAATAAATAAGTGTAGTTATTGCTCAGCAGAATTACGACGACTATCATTTTGGCGGCAGTAGTAAATGAAGTGCCTCTTTACATCTTTTGCTGACAACACCCTTTCATTTAGCAATTAACGATTCAAATAGAGAGAAGGTGGGTTCAAACCTATCTGAGTTATGTTTATCTTTGTTTTTAATTATTTTGTTTACAGCATACTCGAACCAAAGATGACTCCATGGACACAGGAGATGAATCTAAAACTAAAGAAGACACTGAAACTCATGAACAAATGAAAAATGAAGAAATGAAAACTGACGAAGCTAAAGCTGAAAATGAAATGAAATCTGAAATTAATAAAGAGGCGACGAAATCAAATCATGACTCTTCTGTAAATGGTCGAATAGTAGATGGTGATATGTAATTTTTGTGTTTTTTTTCTTTCTCCTCTTACGGTAATTTTCATTAATTTATAGTGTAATAGTGATATTATTGTTAAGTAATCAGGACACTATTAAAAATGTTTCAATGTTAATTAAATAATTTTAAAAATAAGTAGTAAGCCTATCTTTTACTATGGGTAGATTATAGAAAATGGTTCTGAAACTTGCTAAAACAGCAGAAGGGTTACTCTTGAGAGAGTTATTTTAGGTATTCTTGAGTACACTACTATACTATATTTATTATAACAAGCGAGTACAGAGTATGTCCCTCGCATATTTCCGATACTGACAGAGTGAGATGTAGTGTTTGTAGAGATTGGTACTCCGCCTTTGTTATCATTGTCAAATTGTAATGGCGCGTTCTGATTGGTTGAAATTTACTTGTTCATGTTCATTGAATGGACAAATAACAATGCAGTACATTTTTTGGTACTTGTTTATTAAGAAAATAAAGTATAGCAGGAAATTGACATTTAGTTCAGCAAGTTTAAATCGAATTTGGTAATTACCATGCGATAACTTTTAAAAACATGTTGAGTTTCCTATGGTTTTGGTAGAAATCGTCTTCGCTGAAGTGAAGCGTTATAATCTGTAAAAACAAAAAAAATCACTCCGAAACGACTGAACCGATTTCGATGAAATTTTGTATGCACTCGGTAGGTCGGAGACTAGGTTCATCTGTATGTCATTCCCCTTAGTAAGAAGAGTGGTCCAACCCCAAAAAAAATTTGGGACAGTTTTTACTTCATGAAAAATAAACATAACCCTAAATTTTATACATGCATGACTATGAGATAGCAACGAAACGCACTAATGGGATTGATGCTTGACTGCTCGATTCCCGGGTCGGGCAACAAAAAGAAAATTTGGTTTTTCCAATTTTCTAATATAAAAAATATTGCTCGGGATTGTACAAGTCCCTGATAGGCAATAGGCTTGTCATCTATCATATTGGGGGACTTAGTGTCTTCGGCTAGTCGTGGGTGCCTCTGCCTCCCTCTTCGAGGATATTATGAGCGTGAAGATACTTTCTTTTTAATTAGCAGTTTTGCCAAAAAAAAATTAACGTATTAAGGCGCGACAAAATGGGAAAGATAGTGCGTAATGAATGGATAGAACTTACAAGAAGCTCAAGATCCCTAATATATCCACCTCTACATAATACACACAGATATCATCAATCTATTTTATTAGCGGTGAATAATATTAAAAATTCAACGTTCGTACATTTCGCATCGGAATTCGAAACCGAATGATAGTAGTTGATACAAAATTCTCCGAGTGATAATTGAAATTTTAAACGTGACGTGATAACGGATACTCTTAAAAGTATGCTGTGCATTGAGTAATTGCAAACATACATTCAAAAATCTTAATGGTAAGAAACAACCGTCGCCTATTTACGACAGGTGCGTTGCAAATGTCACACGTGTAGCAATAATAGTTACTATTAAAGCTTTACGTTACACTTGCACGATCTATTCTGATACAGCGCCATCTGTTTATATCGATTTGGTACTTTTGTACAGTATTGTTAAGCTAGACATTTCTTACGAAAATAAAAAAATATGTAGCCTATAGCAAAATTTGGTTGGGTTAGGACGCTGAGCACGGTATGGTTGATTTTTTTGGAACTAAATATGTTAGTGCAAGGTTTAGTAACCAAATTTGTGTATTTTTTTTTCGAACATTGCAATCTGTATGCGTACGGGTCAATCAACTGCTCGCATGTTGACAACCACAACGCTCTTTGTATATAGACAGGATGTGATATTGCATGGAACAAGACGTCTGCTCTTTCTTGGGTTTAGACAAATATAAACTAGTTGCACAACAAATCCGAAGAAAAACGTTGAAATGTAACAGGTAATTGAATCCCCAATTACAGTAGTGTTACTGTGTGTATTAGGTGCATATTATAATAAACATGTATGCATAAATATAATTGGCTTTTCAGCTTAAATAATTTATTCTTTAATATTTCCCATGAATATGTATGTACTAAAGTGCCAAAAAATATGTTATAAAATAGCGAACAAGCAGGTGTTTGATAGTAATAGACGTCGAGTATACTATAGTGACAGAATAATAAGTTACTCTACGCGTAAGCGCAACACTGGACTGTCGGAATGGCGACGGCACCGCGTGAATTTGTATGCATTTGTCGCTGTAGGTACGGCCGAGTGGCGGGGGCCTGCTAGTCTCCATGGCGGCATAATATAGCATAGTATAGCATATAGTATATCCTATAGTATCCTATAGCATAATATAGTATATAGCATTCATACATTATTCCTAAAACAGGAATAATCCGGTATCCTGTTCCTCTAAATATAATTGACCTCTGACTGTCAGCTAGTAAGAGCCGACCATGCGTTAAATGTCTCATTGCGGAAGAACTTACTCGGTTAAAGCGGTAGGCTTCGTCAATTATGGCCACCATAGCGACACTGTCAAGCTACGGTCCAAAGAGTGGGGTAGCCTGTAGATTTGTACAATTGGCCTTACATTTTAAACCGTGTTGGTCCGGGTTTCTTTGCAGAATAAACCATCTGCCTTCCTGCTAGGTAGCTCGTAAAAGGCGAGCGTAGTCTTCCTGTCATTAACGACATGACATCTGAGTAGGCGGTAGAGGTTCGCAGCGAGTCGCTCGCATTAGTACCACCACCTTACGTATTTCTGCCGCCATAACGCAAGCGCTTGCCGTTAACGCGTTTCGGTTTTGAGGATAAGGTAGACAGTAAACTTAATTTTTCTCGAGGCCTAACACCCTGGTCTTAGGTTGGCAACGCATCGTTACCACCTCTAGTGTCTCAAGATGCGTGAATGTCTTACAATCGGGAAACTTGTCTGCTTGTTTGCCTTCCAACATCATAAAAAAAAATCATCCCAGGGACAGGAAAACCACGCACCTACAACATTTATTGTGTCCATCCGCCAGGGTTGTCTCTTAGCATCAGGAGGACTGCTTGCTAGTTCCCTATCTTAGAGCGAGGCCCCATTAATGTGTTTCGTTGCTCTCACAGTAAAACCAAAAAAACCGTTACGTTCGTATGTCTTCGTCCTTTGGCAGTGGATCACAGTCCGTCGTCGCAGTGGAGCTTCGACAACGCAGCTCATCACCTTCATCCCGCTTCGTCTTTGGTCCGTTAAACAGCTCGCGCTCGCGCAAGCCAACCGCAACGGTCTACACGGGCATGTCAAAAACAATTTATGAAAAATAACGCAACGCACTAGTGGGGCCTTGCCTTTATGCAAAAAATAACAACTGGGACCTTTCCGTGACGATATTAACTTTTTCAATATCAAAATTCATAATTCGCCTCTGTGGTCGAGCAATCCGGGTGTTGGACTTGACTGCATGAGGTCTCGGGTTCGAATCCCGGGTCGGCCAACAAAAAGAAAATTGGATTTTTCCAATTTTCTAATAAAAAAATGTTGGTCGGGATTGGAAACGTGCCCAGTTGGCGATAAGTTTGCCACCTATCAGATTATGGGACTTAGTATCTTCGGTTAGTCGTGGGTGCCCTGGTTGTGCCTCTGCCTACCTCTTCGGGGATATGGGCGTGAAAATACTTTACTTTACTTTTACTTTGAAATCCATAAACTCAAAAAACGCCCTTATTCTATGCAGTGCAAAGTCTCATTTTAACGTAGCAATATGGAAATAACTGCTTTAAAATGTCAAAGGTCCTGTTGCCTTCTGCCACTGGCCACGCGTTTAGCGTAGTTTTTACAATACGTAAATGACACTATTTATTTTATCGCCTCTGTGGTATAGCGGTCCAGGTGTTAGACTTGACTTCTTGAGGTCCCGGG
Source organism: Calephelis nemesis (assembly GCA_002245505.1). Classification (NCBI taxonomy): domain Eukaryota; kingdom Metazoa; phylum Arthropoda; class Insecta; order Lepidoptera; family Riodinidae; genus Calephelis; species Calephelis nemesis. Next base: position 31,980 of record NJDD01000400.1, read on the forward strand.
TTCGATTCCCGGGACCTCCTGAAGTCACACTTTACCTCATATAATTAGGAAAGTATGGCCAAGAATGTAGGCAAAGATCATCGGAGAAACACAACCTTAAAACGTAAACTCACGCTAATATTTTCTATACAGAACGGCAATAAATATTTCTTTCCTTCACTTATCGGGAGAGTTTTATACCCAAACACATACAAAGTACAAACTAGTGATCCATCACTGAGGCCGTGTTGATGTGATACAGTCATGTGATTGTGACAGAAAAATTACTTTTCGAGGTGAATTACATAAGTTTTAATTCATTAATATTTAAAGATTGATTGATTGTTATTATTTTGATGGAAAGTTACGTAACTGTACTAGACAGTGGCATAGATTCGCTTGCCCTTTCAGCAAACCAGGTTAGATTTGTGCGCTTTTGAATTCAAATTGACAACAGCGTGCTCAGTGGCTCAAATTTAAGAGGTACTCGTGACTCGTGAGTCACTATGTACATAGTGACTCACGAGTCACTGTGTACTTTGTTCGTTAGGTACATTTAAATAGAGAAGTGAAATTTTATAAAAAGGCATTTGGTTATATTAAATGTAAGTAATTTTGGTTATATTAAATGTAAGCAAATGTTAGTAGGTATCTGTCAAAATAAAAAACAAACTTCTTAACCCACAGGTAGGTAGTCTTATTAAGAAATAATATGATTTGCTTGTAATAAATAAACTAAATAAAAGAGCGATTGTCATTAGTTATTGCAAAAAGTCTACAAAAATGTAAATATTATTAACATAAACATCAATTAACTAACTTAAAGATTTGCTTGTCATTATCATATTTTAAGTATTTTTGAGTCTTATAGTATTTTTACATACGCATCCCTGAAGAGGTAGTAGAGATACAACCAGTACCTACACTTAGCGCCAAAACGTGATATGACTTGGGCACCCATGCTTTGCCAAAAGCACCTCTTAGTCCCATAATGTGGTAGGTGGCAAACCTGTCGCCAACCGGGCACTTAACCATCCTCAGCCAACATTGCTTTCATTAATAAATTGAGAAATCACATTTGAGTTGCCCGATCCGGGAATCGAACTAAGGACCTCAGGTAATCAACGCCAACACCAGTCCGCTAGACCACAAAGGCGATAAGTAATCTGTGATAATGTGTCATAAACCATATTATTTATGATTGGCAACCCTAATTGTATTTTAACCCCAGGAGAGTCGTTATTTTATACCAAAAAAGGTATCGTACCTCAGTAACGGTACAGCCAAGAGACAGTATTATAGTATAGGTATCTGAAGTGTCTAAGTGTGTATAGGCGTAGTATATAATATTTTGCCACAATCCAATTCGCGTCAACCAAGTAACTAAGAGGATTAGATTTCTTACATCCATAACATCATGCCTATGTAACAACGAGTAAAGAAGACAATGGATGTGATATGTTATATGTACAGTTATTTTTTATTCGGGACAAACGGCAATTAATTTAAGTTAGTATAGTTTATTCAACTCATTTTTTACGACTTATTTTTTAATTAGTACAATCGCAGTAAAATATGGAGTGTTGGGTAGCGTGGTAGTTTTTTAAGAATAGGTACTACAAATCTTGAAACTTTACAATTTAGCGGACTGAAGCGAGCGAGTTCGAGGTTGTATAATTTTAGTTTCTTCTCCTGTCTGGCTAGATTTGGAAACGGTGGTAGTTTACGGTAGACACGGATAAATTAATTTAAATTCTAAAAAATTTTTGTATTAATAAATAATCATGTACCTAATCAATACAATAAACAGTGTGTAAATAATTAAACTAACTAATTGATTAATATCTAACTATTAAAATATTTGCACACCAAAAGTTGGTAGAATATTAGAAACACCTAAATAATTTTGTAACATCTTTGTAACACTCATATTCCGCAAATAAATAGTTTTTCTTTCTTTCTTGCGGTCTTAACTAGCGCTCAGAACAAGGGCTGTCCCGTGCGAAGTCAATCCTCCATTTGATGCTGCGTTTTGATTAGTTGTGGGTGTAAACATATAATACAAACTCGATTCTGGATTGATTTTTTTTGTTAACACTTAAAGTGTTAACAAAAATTATATTACAATTTATTTAACACAATTTAAATATTATTTAGACATCTTAACAAATATTTTAATTTTTTATTGATCTTAGTAATAAAGTATATTTCTTTAATAAATAGTAATAAGTGATTACGTTACGTATTTAAGTAGGTAAACAGATTAAATAGTAATAGAAATATTTAAAAATAGGGTCCGTAAAAAGTTATCAAACACCCAGTAATACATAACAGGTATCTAAATGCCTATCCGTTCCGCGCGGAATCGAACACGAGCCTCGCGGTTGGTCGGTTTCGCCTACGCTAGCCCCTTGACACCGAGGCGGCTCTATTACCCTTAGTGCCCTGTAAGAGTAATCGAGCCTATAGTAAAGAAAAAAAGTTGGGAAATCGGCATATTTAATCGCGATTGCTCAAGTAGTTAGCTGCTCAAGAAATCCATCTGGTCGTTTATGCTGCCCAGCTAGCTATATATGATGTAAAAGTATTTATGTAAAAAAACAACACAAGAAAAGAAAGAAGCAAGGTGTGATCATATGAGCAAATTTGTGCCTTCTCCAAATTTCTTACTCCTGGATAATCACACGAGGAATAACGAAGCAAGGGCGGTCGCTTCTCAAGGGAGCTCGGCGTCATATTGTTGCTTTATCTCAGCTATTATTTTTTCCAACCAATAATGAACGAAACATTGGGATCATGACAAATGAACCATCAATGATTTACACGCAATTTTATGAATAGCACCAAAACCATCGGTGTTTACTGATGTGGAAATAGATTTTCTAGAGAGTTTTCTGGAAATATCCATTAAGATGATATCTACCTACTAAATATAATAATTCATATTAGGACTTAGGTATATTATGGGAGTTATGACTTGTAACTTAGGTATAGTTTACTTCTTAAACTAAACTTTTATTTTTAAATTGGCTGACCTAAACTAAATTTGAGCAAAATGATTAATTATGTAATAACAACTCTATATATCTTTAAAATACATTCGTACTTCCTAAGCTTGACGAATATAGCCGAAGCGCATAATTTAAATAGTACCTACTACTGTACGTCATATAACTTATGCTTTATTCAAATGTTTAGTTTTAGCCATGTTAGGATATGCAAATTCAAAATAACTGACTTATTTTATATACCTAATAGCTTCATTTAAAAGTTTATTTTACAAATTTCACATAATGTACTTACATAACTGTCCTATTTTAGCCGACAACAAAAAAGAAAGTTTTTGATTCGACTGTATGTTTTTTGTGTGTTTACTACGCGATTGCTCGGTCAATAGCAAATTGATTTTGATGGATATTTTTTGGACAAGTACCTAGGTTATAATTGCGAGGTAGTCCCATAGTAGCTTCAGCATGACCCCACACGTGATAAATCTTTGTATATATAATTCTTCTGTGAGTGTGTATGTCACTGAACTCCTTCTAGACGACTGGACCGATGTCGATGAAACTTTTTGTATGTGTTCTAGGGAATTCGAGAATGGTTTAGATTCACAATTTGGTCCACTGGAAAATGTTTTTTTTAATTAATTTTTAATAATAAATAGTTGTTGATTTTAGAATGTTTCACATCGGATCCGACAGACTGCGCTACTGTCTAAGCATTAATGTCAAGCGATACGAAGTTTGCTGGGTCAGCTAGTCTATATATATAAAAATCAATTGCTGTTCGTTAGTCTCGCTAAAACTCGAGAACGGCTGGACTGATTTGGCTCCTTTTGCTTTTGAATTGTTTGTAGAAGTACAGGGAAGGTTTAAAAGGTAAGAAATAAGGAAAAACTGCGAGGAAACTAGGAAAACCAACATTTAAAATTTTCCTATACAGACGGAGCGGGTGGAACGAATTTCGCCGGGACAGCTAGTAATACATAAATAATTGTCACTGATAAAGATGTCGTAAACATAATTGAAAATTTATGCATTGTTATGTATTAAACTACTTAAGTAGTTATTATTAGGTACGTAGGTAAGCCTATAAAGAACACATAAAATATTTTTTTTATTTTTCTTTATGTATACTTAAGTCAAAACCACTTGTAGGATATTGATGTTATTTATGTGAGACCATTTTGGAATTATTACCTATCATTCAAAAGCACAATTATAAAATCGCGATGTGGTAATGAATTTTTTTTTTTTATGATATTGGAATGCAAACAAGCAGACAGATTTCCTGTTGGTAAGAAATTCCTGCCGCCTAGAGACACCAAAGGTGGTAATGATGCGTTGCCAACCTGAGGCCGGGATGTTAGGCCTCGAGCAAAAGTAAGTTTACCGGCTACCTTACCCTCCGACCCGAACACGTCATGACGTTGTGGCGGCAGCAATAGGTAAGGCGGTGGTACCAATCCGGGCAAGGCACTGCGAAACTCTACCACCTAGTCAGATGTCACGGTGTTAGGGACGGTAAGCCTATGCTCGCCTTTTATGAGCTGCCTGGCAGGAAGGCAGATGTTCTATTCTGCAAAGTCGATTTTTTTTGTACTTTTCCTGTACTTACTAAAATTTTCACAGTGACTATACTTCTTATATAGGTGCTTGATGGAATTCCATTCTAGAAATTATTTATTAACTACGCTTGTACTTTCCACAACATATTTTTTATTATAATACTTTAGCCAACCGATTTCACTATTCAAGCACCATCAGGAATATAACAACTGTTACACTACAACTAAAACTGTTATAACTGTTGTCTGTTACAGCTCTACACTACAACTGTTATAGCCCTGATGATGCTTGAATAGTGAAATCAGTTGGCTAAAATATAATAATAAAAAATATGTTGTGGAAAGTACAAGTGTAGTTAGTAAAACAATTCTAAAATGTTCACCTCGGACTGCAGTACAGTCGACATGTTGAAAATGATGCAAAATAGAGATATTGCTCTTAAAATTATATGTGATAGTTTATTGGATCCGGAGTGACGTCTAGAAAAATGTGCCAAAAGCGTGTATTAGCACATAAAAAATTGTAAAAATTATGAACAATAAAGAAAAAAATGGCATTTCGTTTTTGCCAATATTTAATAAAATATTAGTAGTTAAGAAATTTTAGAAAAAGATTTTGAAAGAGGAGGAAACTTCCAATAAAATATTCCTAGCTCCCAGAACTCTATCTCCATTATTATTGTTTTTTTTTAATTTGAAAAAAATATGGTCTGTTCTGAACACTATAATTAATTTATTCCCGTTGGAAATGTACTTAAAGTTAATTTTTCAACAAGTTAAACAATTGTCAATTACCGAAGTTTTTCGAACTACCGTCTTAATTGTAAGTGAAAAAAATGTTTAAATAATGGTCGTAAAAATGTTTGCTTTGTAGAGACTTTCTTACATACATATTTACTTATAGTAACCACGTAAAAAAATTAGGGATTTTTATTGACAATAACCTTTCTTGGTCCAAACAGCTTCAGGAGGTCAGTAAGAAAGTCTACGGCGCTTGGAGTTCTCTCAGGCGTCTTCGGTTTTTGCTTCCAATTCCCACCAAGACTGTGCTCGCCGAATCCTTGCTTCTATCCATCTTAGATTATGCGGACGCTAGCTATATAAATCTTACTATTGACCAAATATTTTCAATAGGTTCATATTTTCGCTACGTAAATATGATCACGTTTCTGGATTTCGTGCTAAGCACAAATAGTTGCCTATCCATCTTCGCCGGAATTGTCATAATATTCTCTCATTGCTGTACTTTATTCTCTTTAACCCACATGCCCCTACATATCTAAAAGAGAGGTTTAAATTTCGTAATAGTAAGGTAAAATTTCTTAGATCTAGTGACAACCTTTCTCTCCAAGTACCCTCTTGTAACACTAATTATTATAGCCGATCTTTTCCGCTCGCTTTTTCGCTCCCAGTAGTCAGGAAAGCCCCTAATATCAATACGTTTAAAAATATGGTTAAACGTCACTTTCTACGTTCAATATGACTCGATTAAAGTAATTCTGTTTATTCCTTTTCTTCCTTTATTTTAAAATAATTATATTCCAATTGATATTGCATGTGTTATTATATTTCTTTTTTGAGTATTAAGAGTACCATCGTGCAAAATTTATTTTATTATTTCTTATATATGTATATATGTGTCTTATGTCTAGGTTACCTGGAAGAGATCGCTGTTTTGGCGATAAGGCCGCATTTGTGTATCACTTAGTTTTTAAATTTCTTTTTATGTATTTATGTACGTTTTATGTATTTTGGTGCAGAATAAAGAGTTATTCTATTCTATTTAACAAGATCGTGCCATAAAAGTTAAAAAAATATTTACAATTGTTTATAATATTTTTTTTGCTTGAACAAAAACTTGAAAATCCATGTAATGTTGATATGTTATAATGTCCAAAAAATGTCGCGCGCATACCTATTTTCAGCGTTAAATCAAAATTATAAACATGGAGATAGAGTTCCGGGAGTGTGGAGTATTTTTTTGGCAATTTCCTGAAATTTCTTAACTATAAAAATATTCTATTAAGTATTGCCAGAAAACGAAATGCCATTTTTTGTCATATTTAATTGTTTATAACTTTTGCATTTTTTTATGTGCTAATACACGCTTTTGGCACGTTTTTCTAGACGTCAATCCGGATCCAATGAGCTATCGCACATAATTTTAAGAGTAGTATCTCTATTTTGCACCATGTTCAACTTGTCGATTAGACTACTGGTCAAACAGCTGGAAAAAAATGCTACTGAATCTATGTGAAACTGGTTTTCAACAAGAGAATGGGATTTTAATCCATCAAAATCAGTTAGGTAGCAGATGAAGGTGTACCTAACTATATTTAAAGTAAAAACCCTAGCGGTTTTCTTGTAGGCGCAGCGAAGCTGTCCAAAAAATTGGCAACACTAACCTTTCTCCTCTTGATTCTGAATCTAAACAAAAACGTGAATAATCACGTATGTGGTAATCCAAGTTACCTTCCATGTGTGTGTTAAGTTTCATGAAAACCGGTTCAGCAGTTATTCGTGATGGATTAACAAACAAACAAACATACGAACTTTCGCATTTATAATATTAGTAGGATTAGGTAGTAAAAGAGGTGTACCTATTGACTCTGTGGTCTAGCGGTCCAGGTGTTGGACTTGACTGCATGAGGTCCCGGGTTCGGTTCCCGGCTCGGGCGACAAAAAGAAAATTTAGTTTTCCAATTTCCTAACAAAAAATAAACGTTGGCCGGGATTGGATTTGTGCCTGGTTGGCGATAGGCTTACCACCCATCACGTTGTGGGACTTATGCCAGATTTCACCAAGAGCCCCTAATAATTTAGGGGACTTTTAACGTAGTTTAGGGGACTGTTTTATATGGAATCAGTCCCATAAGTAACGTTAAAAGGTCCCCTAAAGTATAGGGGCTCTTTGTGAAATCGGGCATTAGTGTCTTCGGCTAGTCGTGGGTGCCCTGCCTCTGCCTACCTCTTCGGGGATATGGGGTGCAGATTCTTTGTTTTTAGATTCATTTTAATCTGGTTTTCCTCAACAAGAGGATAGGATTTTAATCCATCAAAATCAGTTAGGTAGCAGATTAAGGTGTACCTAACTATATTTAAAGTAAAAACCCTAGCGGTTTTCTCGTAGGCGAAGCGAAGCTGTCCAATAAATTGGCAACCCTAACCTCTCGATTCTGAATGGAAACAAAAACGTGATTATACGATTCGGAAGGCTCCAGTCACGTTTTTTGTAGCCAAGCCTCTTAGCTTCAGATACAGTGTGGGTTTTATTGACAAGGAACTGTTCCATAAAATATAAGCTATACTTGTGGTATCTTTTTTGTGACAATGGAGTGGCTATGGAGTTTATCTTAAATATTACAGAATCGTGTCGTGAAATCTTAAATAGTAAACATTATTAAGTATTGCAATTTAAAATTATATAACTACCAATACTGAAAAAGCATGTTGGTCCGGGCTCCTTTGCAGAATAGACCATCTGCCTTTCTTGCCAGGCAGCTCGTAAAAGGCGAGCATAGGCTTATCATCACTAACACCGTGACATCTGACTAGGTGGTAAAGTTTCGCAGCGACTCGCCCGGATTGGTACCACCGCTTTACCTATTCCTGCCGCCATAACGTTATGACGTGTTCCGGTTCGGAGGGTAAGGTAGCCGGTAAACTTACTTTTGCTCGAGGCCTAACATCCTGACCTCAGGTTGACAACGCACCATTACCACCTTTGGTGTCTCTAGGCGGCGTGAATTTCTTACCATCAGGAAATCCGTCTGCTTGTTTGCCTTCCTATAACATAAAAAAATATATATTGGTATTCGCTTTTGTTTACTGTCTGTATCAGGAATCGAACCCGACGCTTATTTTATACTTTTAAGTCTTAATACAGCCACTAAGTATACGACTCTTCTGATGTTTAGAGACATCTGCGACCTATAGCATAAGAATCGTAAGACGTATGTGTTATACTCGTATGTGCATCTCTGTGGCCAGATGTTAGTTTTACTGTGCAAGTCTACCCTCTACCCTACCCTCCAGACCGGAACACGACAGTGTCTTTATGGTGACAGGAATACTTATAAAGATAGATCCCTAAACCGTATTTTAACAGGCAGGAAGGCAGTAGGTCTACTCTACACCAACCGGAGTAGAAACATACTTATGTTAGTACATTTTGTCTATCAGAAGATAGGTAAAGTAAGCTCTTATATTATTTTTAGATTTCTAGACGATTCCTAACATCGTTTTTTGCGACTCGCCCGAATTGGTATCACCGCCTTACCTGTTCCTGACGCTATGATTTCAGCGCTTGCTGTTGACATGTTCCGGTTCGGAGGATAATGTAGCCGGTAAACTTACTTTTGCTAGAGGTTTACCTTCCCGGCCCCAGGTTGACAACGCACCATTACCATCTATGGTAACTTTAAGCAGCGTGAATGTCTTACTTTCAGGAAATCCGCCTGCTCGTTGCCTTCCAATATCATAAAAAAATCTATTTTAAATAAACATAGAAATAAAATAACCTTTAACAGCGTTAAGCTCGTATATTCCTAGGTATTTCAACTTGACCCTCCGAATTCTCATTGTTAGGTATTTACCTAAAGTAACACGTGCTAGTGTTATTGAGATTGGTATATAAAAACATTTCCAGCGACGATCTCCGCATGTTAAAATGCTTTTCCTTTTATCGAAGGTTACTTTCAAATAAGTTTGTATTTGAGTCAGGGTTAACTTTGCTTTTGTCACGTGAAATAGGAAATGTTTTAACAAGTTGGAGGCGGAAGGTATAATGAGGGTCTGTGATTTGTGAACATACAGAAATACTTATTCCTTTTGTAAGCTATTTACATTGAGGAAATTTCTATAAAAAAAAACATTGAAAGAAATATAATGCCAAGCAATATTGAAAATAATTCAAAAATGCTAGTGTTCTCCTGCCTAATTTAAGTCACCAGCAGATTTTTTTAAATTATCTTCCACGTCAGGAGTTTTCTACAGTTCAACCAACTGCGGAGCTGAGGTTCGATTCCCGACGGGGTACGCATTTGTGTGATAAACATTTAGATGTCTGCATTTCCGGGTCTGGGGTCTAATATTTCTATTTATTAGTATCATTGACTAGTACCCATGACACAAACATATAGTTTGCTTACTTTGGGGTGAGATTCAAATTATGTGATTAGTCTAGCAAAATTTTTTTATTTTCTACGTAAGTATTTGTTAAGTAATAATCACATCGTATAATACATTAGTTCCGAAGATATAAGGCCGAATTTGTGTGCCTAAAGATAAATATAACATTTTGAGAGAATTGAGTAAATTTGTAATATTTTTGGTACATAATAAAATTAACTAATTCATTCAGTATACATTTTGATTATTTTGGGTTTAGATACATTCTTGTAAGTTGGTCAGAGATTCTGTCGAGGTACTAAGACAGGTTTCTTGTGAAAATGTGCTTGTTCATTCGTTTTCACGTGAAAACGACTTAACCATTTTTTTTATTTTAGAATACAGATAGATTACACCTTGGAAAATAACAAAGGCTAATTTTTATCCTGATATCTCAACAAGTTCTCACAACAAATTAACAACTTAAACACAAGTTTTAATATTAAACTTTAAAATGTGCTTAGATTCTAATAAATATACACAGGCTTCCGACAACCACGGAGACTCATTGGAGCGGAAACCGCGCAGAATCAGACCACAGCTACAAATGTAGGTAGGTATATTCAGTTTAAAATATAACTGGAAAATACTTTATTATAAAAAAAAATATTCATCTTTCTTTATTTCTTTCTTTCGATAGTGAATTACTTAATTTTTTATAAGATACGTATTTGCTTCAATTGTGCTGATTTTAGGAATAAAATAAAAGTCATACGAAAACCAGTACAAGTGTTTCTTTGTTAAAAAATATGAATATTTGGAAGTTATACCAAGCGCCGACGGTGGAAAATATCAAATATGCCTAAGTATCTTCACGCACGTACTCCGAAGAAGTAGGCAATGGTTCCCATTCATCTACGACTAGCCAAAGTCCTACTATGTGATAATATGCAAGCCTATCCCTAACCGGGCACAATCCAATCCACCCGGGATTTTTAAAGTAATTTTTTTTGTTACCCGAAATCAAGCCCAACACCGGTCTATGCCACAGATGCGAGTAACAAAATACATAAGAGTTTAAGTTAGTGGAAATCCAACTCATTGGAAAAACTGATTTATCAAAATATAAACGGATTTGTCTTTCTTTTAGCATTTTGGAAATTTACAAATATTTAAAACTATGTACACATGTACACATCACTACATACTATAAAAAAGTCGCTTTCTCTGTCCCTACGTCCCTTTGTACGCTTAAATCTTCAAAACCATGCAATGGATTTTGATGCAGTTTTTTTAAATAGATAAAGTGATTAAGGAGGAAGGTTTATGTGTATATTCTATACTCGTGTGAAGCCGGGGCGGGCCACTAGTTAAAATATATATTGTTTGTACTTACATTTACAATGCCTTAAAAATAGTAAATTTGATATATCACATTAAAACTATCGTCTATTTATTGAGTTAGCAACACCTGAACCATTCAAAAAAGCAAACTTTATACAGAGAACGTATTTTAAAAATACAAAAACAAAAGCAAAAAAAGATAATAAAACAATTCTTGAAATATATAAGAAAATTACAGCGTTAAGTTGTCAGAGGTAATTTTCTTTCTATGTTTGCAACACTTTGATCTTAACCAAAAGGCCGAGAAGCGATTCCAAGGAATATAAATACTCCAGAGCAATTCTTTTTTCATATCAAGTACATGTAAAATAAATTCTGCACGATATTAGAACTTAAAGACTAAAAATAATATAAGAGCTGACTTTACCTATTTTCTGACAAACAAAATATGTGCAATGAATAACATTAGCGTCTTTATACTCCGTTTAGTGTGAGTGGACTCTCTGACTCTCTGTCTGGCAAGAGGCGAGCATAAGTGAAATAGGGTATAAGTATCTATCGCCTTACTTATTCCTGCCGCCATAATGACACTGTGAGGCTCCGGTCCGGGGTTAGAGTAGCCGGTAGACTTGCACAATAAGACTAACACCCTGGCCACAAGATAGCGACGCACCTATAACATCTATAGTAATGATATTTATTGGAAATTTTGTAAATCAATATTATTAGCTATGCTATAACAGTGATATGATTTTATTTATGTGAGAAATCAGAGAACAAGCATATCACTCTCATGATGGAAAGAGGCAACCGCCGCCTTAAGCACCATAAATATTAGATGTGCGGTGCCGTCCTCAGGTCAAAATGTTAGGCCTACTGTGCCAGTCTACAGGCTATATTCCTATCCAAACCGGAACATGATGCCTCTGTATCAGTAGAGATTATGGCGGCATTATATCCGGGTAAGTTGCTGCACAGCACTTTACCACAGTGGTCTATAATGTTGGTCTGGCTAATTGACTATAACGATTTGTTAATAATAATAATCTTAACTTGTGTTCGCTTCTCACAAGTTTCGTTTGTAAGCAGAAATAATGAAATGAATTGAAAAATACTTATTGGCGGAATATGTTACAAAAAAATATATTTACGCCCATATCCCCGAAGAGGTAAGCACAAGCAGGGCACCCACGACTAGCCGAAGACACTAAGTCCCACAATGTGATAGGTGGCAATCCCGAGTAATGTTTTTTATTAGGAAATTGGAAAAAACAAATTTTCTTTTTGTGCCCGACCCGGGATTCGAACCTGAGACCTCAAGCAGTCAAATCCAACACCTGGGTCGCTAGACCACAGAGGCGATGTTACAAAAATATTTAAGTAAGTATATTTTTGTCACATCGCAATTCTAACACATTTTGGTGAGTAAGTTTTTGGTTTGGCATTATATGCAATTTCTCACTTTTTCTGAAACGTGAAATTCCTGATACTTCAACACAACTACATTTACAATTAATACAATTTTACAATACGTTTTTTCTTACAAATACACATACTGCCAAGATGTACAAACAAATCAACTAACGGATCATTAGATTCGGAGATATACGTAGCCAGGATACCATTAAAATATAAAAGTGGCGGAAATGTGTGCTCCAACTGATGCTGCTACTGCTCATTTTTAGTCACGAAAGACTACTTTTTTCCTAATATCCCGAATGTTCAGAATTTCCTCAGCTGAAATTGTTTTATTCGTAAAAAGACAATGAACGCTACAGTTTCTTTATTTTATGTTTACCATTTCTTGGCATAATATTTTTATACACTCAACATATAGTATAGACATTAAGGAACGTGTGTGTAAATGTTGTTTATAAGTAACACACCCACTTAATGTCATATAACATAAACTGTAGTTGCAATAAGAAAATACTTAAGCTAATTCGAAATATGCTTAAATGCTGTGCAGCAACCTGCCCGGTCAGGGATCCAACCTTCCTGCCGCCATTACAGTGTCATATTCTATCTTGAGGGTAAGGTATCCGGTAGACTCGTACTGGTGTTCTAATTCGCACAATTGTTGGCCTATTGACTTAACATCCCTACCATAAATAACAGGGAACGTCTAAAAAAGGCTTTAAATTCTAGTAAAAGTTGTATTTTATAAAAAAAATATTGAGAAAATCTTTTTAAAAGTCAGTTAAAAATAATATATTACCAATAAATGAGAATCAAATGAGTTGCCAGAGTATAAATCTTTAACGTAGTGATGAGGAAATGCTGAATTCACTGAAATAATCTAGTAACTTGTGTAGAATAGTTCATCGTATCTCTTCAGCGTTGTCTTTGGCAAAGTGAAATTCGTGCTGAAATGTCTTCGCAGCGGTTATTTATTACAGCGATCTAGTAGAGACAAAGAAATACTTTATTTTAAAGATTTCTTAGATATTTCACAAAAAAGAAAAATAACTTAAATTCAGACAGTAGTGGACTTCGGCTTTTTGTCGGCTTGAGACGAAAGGTTAGAGGTTCGAATCCTGCCTGGGGCGATTTTTTTCTTTCTTTAAAAAATTTTATAGAAATACTAGACTTATTAAAAATATAGACTAAAGTACTTCAAGCTTTAAATTGATTTCTTAGCTTGTTTGCCTACTACAAGTATTATCATAAATAAAATCATTGTAATGTCTCCTATACCGTAACACCGACCATACGGTGTTACGTATACACTGTATGGTCGGTGTTACGGTATAGGAGACATTACAATGATTTTTTTTATGATAATAGTAGGCAAACAAGTTGACGGATTTCCTGATGGTAAGAAATTCACGCCGCTTAGATTGTAATGATGCGTTGCCAACGTGAGGCCCTTTATCTTAGGCCTAGAGCAAAAGTAAGTTTATCGGCTACCTTAGCCTCTGAACTGAAACAAGTCAACGGCAAGCATTGACGTTATGGCGGCAGGAATAGGTAAGGCGGTGGTACCAATCCGGACGAGTCGCTGCGAAACTCTAGCACCTCGTCAGATAGCACGGTGTTAGTGACGGTAGCTAATGCTCGCCTTTTACGAGTCACCTGGCAGAAAGGCATGTTGCAGAAGTAATGGCGCCCGGACTAACACAGGGAAAAATATTTTTTAAAAATAATATATGTATGTATACTCCAAGATTTTATGGTCGGTGTTACAATGTAGTAGAGATTGTTATGGTAACTAAAACCTTTTTTAGTAACCATACCTATATAATATATATTATATAACCGTATATGTAATTTACTTTTGAAGTCTAAGCTCCTACCACGAGTTTACGCCTTGTCGAGTTTACCGTACTCACTAGAGTCTACGTAAATTATTTGTATTATAATTTTGACCAGCGCCTCTATTGGTAACCAAGATCACTAAATTTTGTATACCAAAAGCGCTATAGATTTCGATTTCAATTACTCAACGTAATCTATAAAAACTCATGGTAAAGGCTCTGGGTATCCAAATGAATTAGAAATAGCAAAGGCTTGTGATCGGGTTATTAAAATGGAAGAAGTAGAATGAACGATTGGAAGTCTCGTCTCCACAGAATCAGTTATTCTTTCATGTACATATACGTTTTTACTATAAACTGCCTTAACCTACCATTAAATTAAGTTAAAAAATGTATTAAATCTAAGTTGTACGGTAAAGGTTATTACAAGGTTTCAAAATATTTAGAAGACAGAAATGCTTCGGATTAATTGCTCCTCATACAATCTCTACAAATTAATTATATGTAATATACTTTTGTAAATTTTATTTATAAGAAAAAAAAAGACAAGCCCGCTGAGTTTCTTTCGCCGGATCTTCTCAGTGTGTTTCCGCGTTCCGATCCGGTGGTTGTTTTTAGAATTATATACACGTGTCCCAAGAATCTTTGTATAGATTCATGTGAACAAATAGAGTTTGAGCTTGAGGAAGTATGAAATATGTTAAGGATATGGTAATTTAGTGGTTCTGTCTTTGGGACTCTTTCTGGGTCTTTTGTAATAAATTTTGGAGCGCTAACAAAGCAGCCGAAGACTAGATGCTTGCAGTCGTCGTGTTTTTGTATAAAGACAAGGGCTCAAGTAAGGCCTGCACCAGTTACAGCACTATCAGTTTAGCATCAAAAGTGTATGGAAAATTGTAAAAAGTGCTCAAGCGGTTTTTGGTCTTTCTGTGGGCCAGAAGGTTTTTTAAGGTTTTGTGGACCTCGAGAAAGTGTGATAGAGTTGTATCTAAGAAACTTTATGACAATTTGCTGTATTATGGGATAAATGGGTCCCTGTTGCCTGATTTGCATAACGGTCTTCACATTTTTCTTTTTATACTAACACCTAGGTTTAAAAGACTCTACACCACCCTTGGTATTGGTATTAAAGCGCAGTGATACTCCAAAATACGGACTTCGATTTCAATAGTTATTTAATGTCAGAATCAGACTCGGTAGTCATAGACTACCTCAGAAGTTTTTTAAATGAACAAAATAATTATAAAAATCGTTTAAAAAATGACAGAGAAATCGATTGATATGCAAAAAGTATGGGATTCGCACATATATCTTCCTCTCCTTGTTTAACTTTTTCACAGCTAAACTGCTGGACCAATTTCTATGAAATTTTGCATGCAATTAGATAACGACCCAAATTCAAACATAAGCTACTTTCTAGCACAAAAAAGTATTCCCCAGAAGTACTAAAATAGGGCATGGAATTTCCTTTAGCGGTAGCAAAAAATGCTTCTTTATTTCAAGAAGATTCAAGATAAATGAAATGTTGCTATTAAAATAGCCTAAACTAAAGAAAGATAGAGCGCAAAGTTAAAACTTAATCCATCCACAATCCAAACTACAGCTCACGTGATATCATACAGGGATTAAGTTTTAATTACGTGTTCTAAAATGTCAGGAATTTCTTTCGGATCTATTCTCTTTTTGTTTGTGCATATACTGAGAGATTAACCTAGAAAGAACATGCAGTTGCTCTACAAAGTACTCGAAATCCTACAAGAATTAAAATGTGAAACCGTTCTTAAGAATAGTTTTCGCGAGTAAGCTTTGGATTTGGAAAATGAGTTAAGTTTTAGGTTCTCATTGTACTGAAATTTGGTAAGATGAAATAGCATTTTTTTTATTTTCTTTTGCATCTCCTTAGTTTCAAAACGACTACAAAAAAAGAGGAGGTACTAAATTCGACAGTATTTTTTTATGTTTGTTACGTGACTACTCGGCTAATCGTCAACTGATTTTGATGGTTGCTTTCTCAGGTGGTTTATTACGTCTATGTTTGGTTCCTTATTAGTTTTATATTTACATACATATCTTCTCGCCATGTCCCTTACGGTGTAGGCAGAGAGTATCGAGTGCCAAAAAAAAGTGCGAGAGTCTCCCCCGTGTTGGTCCGGGCTCCTTTGCAGAATAGACCATCTGCCTTCCTTGCCAGGCAGCTCGTAAAAGGCGAGCATAGGCTTACCATCACTAACACCGTGACATCCAACTAGGTGGTAGAGTTTGGCAGCGACTCGCCCGGATTGGTACCACCGCCTTACCTATTCCTGCCGCCATAACGTCATGACATGTTCCGGTTCGGAGGGTAAGGTAGCCGGTCAACTTACTTTTGCTCGAGGCCTAACATAACGACCTCAGGTTGGCAACGCACCATTACCACCTTTGGTGTCTCTAGGCGGCGTAAATTTCTTACCATCAGGAAATCCGTCTGCTTGTTTGCCTTCCTATAACATAAAAATAAAAAAAAACTTTACGATCCTTGCAAAGTTGGCTTCCTCCACATTCCCTTTTCATACAAACACGCCGATTTTGGAGACTCTTGACACCAACTTCCAAGTCCATACAACTTTTATTTACTTGTTTTTTTGTCTGTTAGTTTGTTAACTTAGTTCAGGGCGGTTACCATCGACAGGTGTAACTGAAATATGATAGACTTGGTATAAATATTTGTATTGAGTAAAAATGCATCGACATATATTATGTGACATCATTTTACAACTAGTATTGTTCAGAATATTAAACAGAGCTCTAGCTCCATAATATTAACACATTGAGGTCCTGGATTCAATTCCCGGGTCATGCGACTCTAAATGTGTTTTTTTTTCAATTTTCTAACAATAACAGCATTTCCTTGGATTATATAAGTGCCCTCTGTTTACCTCTATCGGGATACCAACTTGAAATACTCAAGATAATACTTTCAAAAGACATTTTGTATATATCTGCTGAACTTCATTACATTACGCCTAAAGTTAAACTAGTAATTTGCTAGGAATAAAATTAAAATTAGTTAGGAATTAGTAAGTTTTTGCATTGTCGAATATGTCAAAATAAATCCATCCATTTACATTTAGTGAGTTCTTGCAATAAACCGATGATATGTTCTAACTAACGGCAAGTGAAATGCCTTCTTTCGAAATCTAATTTGAAATTTCTAAGTAATTACAGGTTATCAGGAATTTGGTTGTATATGTATAAGCTGTATGTATGTAGCTCAAATGTATTTTTTATGCTCTCCTATAATTTGATAAAAACGATGCTAATCTGAAATCAATAACATAGTAAAGAAGACCGTTATGCTGAATGTTTTTTTATTGGACTTTATCAGTTTTGAGTGTATATAAATATGTCTGCGGCGACAGAAATATTATACCTGTCTGGCAATGAATGTGTGTCGTGAATATAAAAAAATAAAGTTTTCTAAAGTTTCTGTTTACTGCTGTACGTCATGCTCGAAACGTAAAAAAATTAAAGTTGCTTTTATTGGCATGTAAAAAGTAGTGCTGTAATCTGACTTACTCGAATATTATTTCAAGTCAAAGAAAAATTTCAGCAGACAACCCTATACACGCGTAGGGTGAGTAGTTCACCAGTTAACCACCCAATCTTTTGAATGATATAGCGGGAGGTTTTTATTCAAATTTTAAGTTTGTTCTTTTGGTTCAATACATTAATTTATTAGCTTCATAACTGCATTTGTAAAATGCCTTATTTGCTTATAGTTTTTTAAAGAAAAGAGTTTTTTTTTAAATGGGCATTGGCTAACTGTGTCCACAGTATGGTACACTATTAATCATGGTGTGTTGTACAGTTAACCACGATTGTACACACTTAACCATTAAATATATGTTTGCTACATCTAGTAAAGAATTACGTCTTGTAATACTACCAAATATATTTTTATTATTTACAACTAATTATGTTAGCTACAAAATAATGGTACAGTACCAGACTTAACATTTTTTCTATCTAAAACTAAATGCAACGCTAATTAATTACAAGTATTTCAAGTAAGTAACCAATTTCAACAATCAACTTCAAAAATATAAATTTATTTTCTCAATGAATTACTTAGATTATCTTGAGTGTCTGTGGCGATTATTTTTTTTCTAGCAGATCTTCGTATTTTTGGATCTTGAGGTTTTGCTCTTATTGGTGGCATGAATTCCATAGGTGAGATGAACGTTTTAGTTGTAGAAATCGGTCATTAGGCGAGTCTACAAACTAAAGAAGGGGCTTCTGCAAGTCCCCCGTTTTCTTAATGTCGTTTTAATACGACCCATCTGTAAAAAATACGAGAAACGGGAGATTTAGCCACTCCTTAGTTCAGAGTTAGGCATGGTTAACTGTAGGACATGGTGATTGGCTAATTGTAGACCATCTCCTACTCGATCGATTTTATTTGACGTAACTTTTAAATTTTTTTTTTATGACATTGGAAGGCAAACAAGCAGACGGATTTCCTGATGGTAAGAAATTCTCGCCGCCTAGAGATACCAAAGGTGTTAATGATGCGTTGCCAACCAAAGGCCGGGATGTTAGGCCTCGAGCAAAAGTAAATTAACCGGCTACCTTAACCTCCGATCCGGAACACGTCATGACGTTATGGCGGTAGGAATAGGTAAGGCGGTGGTACCAATCCGGGTGAGTCGCTGCGAAACTCTACCACCTAGTAGGATGTCACGGTGTTAGTGACGGCAAGCCTATGCTCGCCTTTTACGAGCTGCCTGGCACAGGAAGGCAGATGGTCTATTATTTACACTTTTTACACAATTTATATGCTACAAAATTCACAAAGGTAATAATAATAGGATGATCATATTAAGATTTATGTAGTAATTACCTGAAACTTTTGAAACGAAAAAATGCTTACCTTCTTTTTTTTAATTTTCGAAGCTTATATTCCAAAACTTCTTGTCATACAACGGTAGCGCGCATGAGATCTTCACCGACTGAGAGACGCGATTAGTTGCCGTATTTTCTCCAAAATATCTTGGTTTTAGGGAGCAGCAACGTCGCATTTAGCAAATATGGCCATGGTTAATTATGTACAAGTGGCTAACTGTTGAACTACTCACCCTAAATATTAATTACATAATTGTTGTTTTTGATCATAGTAGAAGGTATCTCCCATAACACTATTTGACGCGCTTGAGCTATTGAAAAAATCCATCTTGGGCTCCCCTCCCATAAACTTAATGTTACTTGTTTTTTAAAATTAGGCGCTAGAATAAAATGCTAACAGCTTGTTTTCATGCAAGGCGAGAGCAGAAGGTGAACCACCTGCAAATACAAATATTATCAAATATTACGCTAACACTATTTTTGTTTCGTTAAATATTATACTTTAAGTGTAACCATGTCTAACATTGTATTATTGGTGCATAACAATATATTCATTATTTGTACCTATCCGCATCGCTGTGAAACTGTACCACTTAGTCAGATGTCATGGTGCTAGTGACGGTAAGCCTATGCTCGCATTTTACGAGCTATAATTAAAAACTTGGTTGTTTTATTGAATCAGGTTTTAAAAGTAGTATCTTTACGTCCGTATCCCCGAAGAGGTAGGCAGAGGCACAACCAGGGCACCAACGACTAGCCGAAGACACTAAGTCCCACAATGTGATAGGCGGCAAGCCTATCACCAACCGGGCACATTTCCAATCCCGACCAACATTATTTTTTTATTAGAAAATTGGAAAAATCCAATTTCCTTTTTTTTGGCCGACCCGGGATTCGAACCCGAGACCTCATGCAGTCAAGTCCAACACCGCTAGACCACAGAGGCGACTCAGAATCAGGTTTTACTTTACGATTACTCATTCTAACAGATGTAGAATAAGCCTTTATTTAGCTAAGAATCAGAATTAGAAAAAACTTTTTTTACTTAAATCATACAAGTGGTAGTTGTGCGCTTCGACATTTTTTAAAATAAGTACCACCTGATAGATTGCGGCCACACATTGCAAAGATCCGGTGGAAGAAACTCAGCGGGCTTGTCTTAAAAAATACTTAATAAATTACTATCTAATTTTAACTTGAATAAAAAGTATGACAAATTACATTACAAATTGTAGTGCGAGATTGATATCTCTATTCCCAAGCGTGTTCGTCTTCCAAATACTCGGAGACTTTCTTACATAGCTTTGCTTTAATATATTTTTTAAACTTATTTAAAGGAAAATCTTTAATAACACTAGACAGTTTATTGTAGAAATGTATTCATTGACCCAAAAATGATTGACTAACTTTATGGATTTAGATAGATCGTGAACATCACATTTTTTTTATAAACAAACCCAAATTGTTTTACATACATTCGATTCTCATTAATGTATTGAGAATTCAAGGTGAAAATACTTATTTCTTTTAATTTTTCTCGGAGGGAATCCCTTACATTAACATTATAAATAACTCTAATAACTACCTCTTTTTTAATTCAGTTATAGTACTAATATCTGTAGAATTTCCCCAAAGAAGAATCTCATAACACAGTAGACCAAGGAATATAGATACTCTGTAACAAGCGCCTTAGACTATGAAAATAGCTAAAATATACTATTAGGGTCGTTTTAACATCTGTCAATGTTTTTTTAAACTGCAAACGCTGCTGAACTAAGCCTATTTGCCAGTTTCTCAATATGAGGGCCCCGTTGTAATTTATCATCAATTGTTATATCCCAAAAGACAGTGGATTCCACCAGATCCAGTTTAGATCCATTCATTTGTACATTAAAATCTACTAGCCTAACATTGGGCATTGAAAATCTAATACATTTCGTTTTATTATTATTTAAAAGAAGATTGTTTACTGTGAACCAATGTACAACTTTGGATATCGTTATAATATAGATAGTTAAAAAGACGTATCTTACGAATAGTAAAAACGGAGAAATAAATCTTTTAATAAACGAAACAGGAAATTCCTTGCTATCTTCTAGATAATTGAAATATCTACGTCTTTAAAACTTGAAAGTAATGCCCACTAAATAGGCTTTTACTTGGTTTAATACTGTTATGAACTTATCAAATTAATGTAATAAGAATAACAAAAAAAATAGTTTCATCTTAGCATAAAAATGATGAAAAATATTATATACTTAAGTGAATAAACGTAACGTATTTTTATTTTAGCACTTGCCCAGCTGTGCTTGGGATAATATTCTATAAATTTTATAGAAAGAAAAAATTTCGCCCCAGATTTGAACCTGTAACCTTTCGTCTCAAGCCGACGAATGCTCTAATTAAATAAATAAATAAATAAATGAATAAATAAATATTACTGGACAAGTCACACAAATTGAATCTAACCCCAAAGTAAGCAAATTATATGCTTGTGTTATGGGTGTTAGTCAACGATACTAATACACAGAAATACTTAAATAGATACCAGAATAAATTTAATAAACACCCAGACCCAGAAATGCAGACATCTAAATGTTCATCACACAAATGCCTGCCCCCGTCGGGAATCGAACCCGAGCATCGCGGTTGGTCGTTGTAGTTAGAAGTGTACGCTAGCCACTCGACCAACGAGGCGGTCAAAATACCTTTCCTCCTCTTCCTCTGTGTCATTTGGAAGACTTCTCACTAAAACAGGGTCACTGCTTACGAGGAATTAGCAAAATAAAAGCTTATTTTACCTCTGAAACATTTTTTTTTCTAAAACAAACTAGTATGCAAATTATTTTGCAGGTGTTACTCTGGAATGGCATGAGGGATTACCACATTGTAGGGCTGGAAAGCAACGTAAATTATACCATCAACTGACGCTATTGTTGTTTGGGAGCGCCAATTTATAAGCCTCCTTTAAAATTGCGGGACTATGTAAAATGAATACAGAGAATAATTCATTCTAGCTTTATTGTCATTTTTATGCGAAACACACAATTAAACATTATTATTATTTTATTTTTATGATATTGGAAGACAAACAAGCAGATGGATTTCCTAATGGTAAGAAATTCACGCCACCTAGAGATACCAAAGGTGGTGATGGTGCGTTGTCAACCTGGGGCCGGGATGTTAGGCCTCGAGCAAAAATAAGTTTACCGGCTACCTTATCCTCCGAACCGGAACACGTCGTGACATTATGGCGGCAGAAATAGGTTTGGCGGTGGTTCTAATCTGGGTGAGTCGCTTCGAATCTCTACCACCTAGTAAACTTAACTTAACTTACATAACTTATAAAAACTTGTAAAAATGTTTTGTATATTACTTTCCCAGTCCTAGGTTTCCTTTGTAGAATAGACCATTCGCCTTCCTGTTACACAGTTCGTAAAAGCCGAGTATTGGTTAAAATAGGTCCCACTAACAAGGCCGCTGGTGGTATGGTATCGTACAGCAACTCGTTTGGATAGAGGGAGCCACCACCTTACCTATTCTTGTCGCCATCACGAAAGTGTCATATTCCAGTCCGGTAGGTAGGGTAACCGTTACACTTGCATAATAATGGGTTTACCTCGCCCAAAAGACAGCGACGCACCTACAACATCCATGGTGTCTATAGCCAACACAGAAATAACTCTTGCCAACAGGAGAGACGTGTGTTTGTTAGCTGTCGTATCACATAAACAAAATATCCAAAAGACGGAACTAGTTTCATTTAAACCAACATATTAAAATTAATAGTTAACTTTGTATTTGACGACTTTTTATGTTGGGTTTTATAAAAACTGACAGAAGAGACACTGATTAGTAGGGACCGGATAGTATGCAATTGCATATTTGCATATGCATTTGCATATTAAAGCCATTTTCAACGCTAACAGCATATTTTTCCTAAGATCTAGTGATGATGCATATGATCGCTATAATTTACAGTATTTTTCGAACGCAGCGCATTCAGCAGCCGCGCATCTTTCGTTTTGGTACGATAATAAAATGAAAAAGACAAAAGATATTCGCGCTGTAAAGTGCGGTAAGCGGCACTACTCTTTCCTTCCATTTTTTTTCCATATTATTGCATTCAATTGCCGGCGGAAATTTTGCCAGAAAATATAAGCGCTAACAAATCACCCAAGTTCAAATTCTGCCCAGTTACCCCAGATGTGGAGCGATCCTTTTCGACCTATAAAAGTATTTTGAATTATCGAAGAAAAAATTAATAATTAAGAAGAATCGAATTTTATAGAACAATACTTGATTGTTAATATTTACAAAAATATTAAGTAATGTTACATGTTACTGTATCAATTGTCGTCTATCAATGGATAGTTTACTAAATATATGCTGATTTTATAATAAAAAAAAACATTTTATTAAAAAATAATAAATTATAAAGATACATACTTAATAAAGTACAACTTAAAACAAGTTTTTACTAACAATAAACTTAAACCTAAAGGAATAATATACACAAAACAAAAAAAAATACTCATTTAATGTTGCATATTCTGTCAGTCTTTCTTAGTTTTTGTGCATATTTTAAGCATTTTTCATGCATATTTGCATGCATATTTCAAGCTTTTTATGTTGCATATAATCCGGTCTTTACTGATTACATACTTATTATGATTGGCGCGGTTTAGTCCGCTTGCCAAACCGTTCAGAATGTCTTTAAACTACTTAGTCGGGTCATAAGTTCTGACACATGTTTATTGTTAAACTAGCTGTTTCACGCAGCTTCGCCTGCGTAACTTGACTTTTACTGCACCGATTTTGATGAAACAAAGCCTATGTCACTCAAGGATAATGTAGCAGTCTAAGGGTGAAAGAATTTTTTAAATCAGTCCAGTAGTTTCGGAGCCTTTTAATTTTAAACAAACAAAAAATCAAACATATTCTATATATAGTATTAGTTTAGAAGTATAGATAATATTCACCTGTTTGTTTAAGAAAAATCATTTATTTTTAGAATGAACTATGTAAATAAAACGTGCCTTCTTATGTTAATTACGTTTACTCAAAATGAGCCCAGTGATTATAAATACAGCCCTTCAATCTGCGCGGCCAATCGTCTACAGCAGCAAACACGACCAATATCTGCCACCATGACCATGTCAATATCTGCGGCTGCTTTGATCAGGGATGCCTTGAGTGACTCCAAATTGAGATGAGGTTTTGGGCAGGCATATTTTGTAATCCAACGGATACAAGTCTGGACTGAAAGAGGGCCAGTCTTCGTAGCGGACGAAGTCAATTTCATTTGCAGTCTGCTAGTTAAAACCTAGACATTTGTATACTCTTCTGAAATAATCGGGGATATTGGAAGGAAAGTGGGGAAAATACAATTAAATTTTGTCCATACAAAGTGTTTGTAGCTGTTAATGTCAAGCGGTTCGCCGAGTCAGATAGTTATAACTTATTATGATTCTACTTTAATCAGGTTGGTGTCTTTGGTTTTTATTTAAATATTTTGTATATAAAAGAATTGCCATAGGCATTGTCAAGAAACACAATTTCCTGTTACCTAAAAAATTGCTACTCTTGCCGTCTTAATAATAAACACTGAGTAAAGTACTCCAAAGTTTAACCTAGTAATAATGTCTTTATTACAATGTACAGATTACAATGTCAACTTAATGTTACTGCTTCGTTAGTCCGTGTTACAGTATTAAATATGTTCGAGTATAACTTTACTCAACCAGCTTATTAATTTTTATTTACTTAGAAATTAAATTACTTTGTGTTATTTGTATAATTTCATTGTTCAACTAATCTCAATCTTTGTGGTCTTGTGGTTCAGGTGTTGGACTTGACTGCACGAGGTCCAACAGGTCGGGCAACAAAAAGAACATTTGGTTTTGCCAATTTTATACTAAAAAAAATGTGTGCGTGTACTAGCGTACGCTCGTAAGAAGCGAAGAAGTGAAACTTCTTTATGACGTTATTTTTCAAAAAATAAATTACTATATGCAACTTTACAGAAATTGGTTAAATAAAGTTTATTGCCAATCCCTACTCCGCTGGAGAAAGTATACTTTGAATCACGCGTGGTAGGAATAAGAACAAAGATGGCGAGTAACGGAAAAATGTGACGCGTAACGAAAAAATTTCACACTTAATTTTTTTCCAACCCCGATAAAGAAGTTTCACTTCAAAAATGTTGCTCGGGATTGGATATGTTCCCGATTGGCGATAGGCTTGCCATCTATCACATTGTGGGATTTAGTATCTTCGGCTAGTCGTGGGTGTCATGGTTGTGCCTCTGCCTAGCTCTTGGGGGATATGGGCTTGAAGATACTTAATAATTTAATAATAATAAAATATTTTAAAACTCGTATAATACTAATTCGTCGTTATAATTTACGAATCACAACAATTGTTTGTGTTTTCTGAATAAATAACATGGAAAAGTTCGAAACATCGATATTTAAGTTATTTTTGGTAACTTACAAATTCAACTGTAGATATTGAAAACGTGCGCATTATCACTCCCTTTGCTTATCACATCCAGTATATTGAATTAGTGACAGTTCAGAAGACGCGGCGGGAGAGCTAGCACGGGTTACTATCGAAATAAAATAGTTGAGAATTAAGGGGCCATATACGCTAAAATACGTCAGCAGTTTACTGTTTTTTAAGTTATACTTCTTTTGGCGCGTTAGGAAAAAATGATGAGGATAAATTTTTACGATGCGCGCGCACACCGTCACGAAAAACCGACATGATGAAGTTAGCTATAGATAATTTTTTAGTTTTTCAAAAAAAGGAACCAACAAAGTAAAAGTAAGGACATCTACGTATGTTTGCGTGAGAACTGACAACCGTATTCACAATATTTCTTTATTTCTATGGTTAGTGTCATTTTGTCTACAAATGTAAAATAAGGCAAAAGATAAAATTTTTAAAAAGATTTTTATCTTATTACGCCGAAGAAGTATAACTTCTAACGCGTGTACATAAGTCCACAACAATTTTTGTTTTCATACAAAGCAATCATGGATCTTGCTGATAAAAATACACAAGATTAACATGAATATGCTTTACTAGACTAGTGTTTCCAAAACACGATTCATTTCACTTTACTCGATAGAAAAAAATCAAAAAGTTAACCCTTTTTTGAAAGCTTTTGCTTTCTGCCTACTTCAATTGTGAAAATATCGACACCAGATTTAACATAAACATAGATAAGTACTATACCTAAAAGATAGGTGTTTCAGTTTTTATACTTTTTTTTCAAATTACTTTTACAGTATCAAAATAGTGATTTGTCGCTTAAGACGTTTACTTTAGAGCGCCATTGCTCATAGTAATCATGGAACGGGGGAGCGCGGTGATTAGCTCTTCTGGCTGACTGAGTATGGGGCCTTAATGTGGGAGTTGCCAGGTGTGGACGTCGAAAATATCGTCATACGATACCCTCTCCTTACTGGCTAGTGACTTTAGCTTTGTGTTTGTTTGTCATTCTTTTATTCTTCAAAGGAGTGATTTTTCGTGTAGAGAAAATAGGTTTAGGCGGAAAAGTAAAATAACTTTGATGCACGAGCGGCTATGCCACAGGCGATATCTAGTTTCATTCATATTTATGTTTTAAACACATAAAATTAATATAATGTAAAGTTATACATAGACTAAGTAAAATTTGAGACAATATATAAATGGATTGGCAATTAAAAGGATTTTATTCCTTAGAATGTATTAAAACAGAACTATTAACCAATATCGAACTAAAAATGAAATTCTGTTTTTTGATAGCTAAAACTTTGAAGTAAAATAAAAAAAAAAGAAACTTCTCAAGCTCATAATACGAAAAGTTTATGTGTTAAAATGATGATTTTATTGATATTAACAAACATGAAATTGACATTAACCTTTCGAATAAAAATAATTTATTTCCGAATCGATTTTCGAAAGTCACGATAAATATTTTCGATAAACGTTTCCACTAGGCCATTCATGCATGATGTCACCTACTGACAGCGTCAGCTATCACTACGTAACTGTTATTTCCTATAACATGCTCCACATTCAATGATTCGAAGAGTAATATTTATTCCATCTCCTCATGCGCAAAAATAATGTAACTATATTTATTCAAAAGTGATAACGATTCGCTTATTCTTATCGAATCTTTTTTGATGTGTAAACAGCACATTACACGATTGGTAGCTAGCACGGGGCTCTCACTTTGAAAAATGTTGTTTTATGATTTTTAAAGGTAAACAAGCAGACGAAACCAAACCGGAACATGTCAACGGCAAGCACAGACGTTATGGCGGCAGGAATAGTTAAGACGGTGGCACCAGTCCGGTCGAGTCGCTGCGAAACTCTTATCACTTAGTCAGATGTCACGGTGCTGTTGAAGGTAAGATGAGAGAGAGAGAGTGCTGAGATTAGCACTTTCCAGCAAGCAAGCAAACAAACTCTTCAGCTTTATAAGTATAGATGTATAATAAACCTTTGTATTGATAATTTCGCAAAACTTAAATGTAATCAATGTTGAAAAAAGTCCTCCAAGTAACACTGGACGTGCTAAACTAAAAAAAAGTGTGTTTATGTCACCTACGACGCACGATTGAAGTTTACTAAGTTTATTTAATCAATTAATTAAAAATAATAAAAATACTAAATAAAAGGTCCAGCTGTTCGTATTTAAAATGTATATTATTCATAAATGTAAACAATAAGCTTACCAATTAACCGCATCCAAGTGCTTTTTGGATTCTTCTTTTTTTATGTTCTAGGGAAACAACAAGCAGACGGATTTCCTGATGGTAAGAAATGCCGTCGCCTATAGACACCAAATGTGGTACCTAATGGTGCGTTGTCAACCTGAGGCTAGGATGGTTAGCCTCTTGCGTAAGTAAGTAAACCGGCTACCCTACCCTCCAACCGAAACACGACAATAACGAGCATTGTCATTTTGCGGAAGGAATAGATAAGGCAGTGGTGCCTGTATGTCCGGGCGAGTCGTTGCAGGACTCTACCACCTAGTAAAAAAAATTTCTTCATAAAATTATTCGACTAATGTCAATTCCATACGTAACTCGGCTGTGGCGGAGTAGGTAGGTAGTCGACTCGACTTTAGTTCGGGCGAGATCGTCAGCCCTGAAGGAGAAAAATAATACTGAAGGACTGAAGCAGTACGACTTACATATGTTTGTCTCTTTCTACGTAACGCCTCAACTTTTCGTGTTATACTTGATTTTACTCCTCATAAAATTTCCGTACCGGGCCTTATAACTCACATCGTTTCTTAAGGAGTAAACTCCAAAACTTTCCCTTAAATCAGACCATGAAAAGAATCCGAGTGAGTTTTTATATCATTGGAAGGTAAACAGCTATTACTAGCATTAGCTGGCGCGGTTTTGAACCACCACAATTTCTATTCCTAAAGTCAAGCATCTACTCGTAACAACTGACTCATCTATACTCATTGAAAGAAAGAAAGAAAAGAAAGAAAAACTATTCATTTGCGGAAAATGCGTGTTACAAAGATGTTTATATATTATTTAGTCCATTTGTACATTACATTTGTTCTTTTTTATAATTAACAATTTCAATTATTCCCGGACAAGTTACACAAATTGAATATAACCCCAAAGTAAGCAACTAATATGCTTGTGTTATGGGTGTTAGTCAACGATTCTAATACATAAAAATACTTAACAGATACGGGGATAAATTAAATAAACACTCAGACCCGGAAATGCAGACATCTAAATGTTCATCACATAAATGCCTGCCCCCGTCGGGAATAGAACCCGAGTTTTGTGATTGATCGGTGTAGTTAGACGTGTACGCTAGTTATTCAACCAAAGAGAGGTGGTTTCCAGAATATAATTCCTTCGTCGTCTTTGTCGTCTCCCGTTCTGGGAAAAAGGGTGGACTTGCACCTATGGCCTATGCATAACATAGCGATGTATCAGTTATATCTATTGTGTCAATACCTATTGCAATGATAAAAATAGTATCTTCAGGCACATATCCCTGAAGAAGTAGGCAGAGGCAAAACCAGGTTACCCACGACTAGCCCAGACATTAAGTCCCACAATGTGATAGGTGGCAAGCCTATCGCCAATCGGGCACATATCCAATCCCGAGCAACGTAGGGTTGTTGTGTCAGATCGCGTCCACTTAGTGGAGTTTGCAGGTTTGAGGTAAAATATAAAAATGTTCTAGATCTAGTATTGAATTAACGAATATTGTAACCCAGCCGTTGTATAGTCTATTTTAGGATTAAGCTAAGTTTTAGCCAAAATGTCTAGTGATTATTTTTTAATAATTGAAATAATCGAAATATGGCGATTTGACCAGTTTGCGTCCACAAAATCCAGATCGCGTCCACCCATGGACCAGTTTGCGTCCACCAACTTATAAAGGGGTTAAGGGGAGATTTTATTAAGAAAATTTATAGAAATGTTGGGTTTTAAGTCTTTCTTTATAAATACATATGTTCATGCCTAGTTCCTTACTGGGTTGGCAGAGAATATCGAGTACCAAGTGTCACTAGCTTCTTTAACATTCATACCTTTTTTCAAACAAAGAAGATGGTTGTGGAGACCGTGATGGCAAGAGTTGGCCTTGGGTTAAATTGCCAATGGAATATCAACTTAGGTCTCCCCGGGTAACTAAGTACGTCCTTCCAGTTTCGCAATGTATATCTGTACTGGCAATCTCTAATCTGCCATTCTTACAACGTGTACCAAACAACGGAACATGTCCTTACTCTATATTGTAACAAAATACTTATTTTTAATCTCACTCTTTCTCTGATCTTATTGTTACGATTGCCGACAATTAAACTATCCCTGCAAAAAGCACTACCCGGATAAACAGATTCATTTATTTGCACCAGCGCTACGACGTCTATTAAAACTCTTGAATACCTACGTTATGACTACATCTCTTTCATGTGCTATTTTGGTTTCATTTGCATTCAAATGTAGATACGAATTTTTCTTTCCAATCCTCATTCATTAGTTTATTACTGTTTGCAGCTCAGATGATTTCTAGCCCAAAACTACATCATCGATTGTTTATATAAGGCAGGTCACCACTAGGTCAAATAATTTTTTTTCGAATCCACAATATCTTAATTTTAGAATATAGACATTTTAAAATCTTTAAAAGATTTTGTTAGATCTGCAGGTAGCCAATTTTCTCTTAGAGATTTCACATCGAGCACGTCCATTTTACAAACATTTTTAGTTTCCTTCAATTTTTACCTATCGTGTTCCCTCTTTCGTTGTTGATATGCTCTTTATCTTTTTTATTTTCTAATGAAAACATCGTCATCCTTGATAGAACATGTGCCCGGTTGGCAATAGGTTTGTCATCTATCGCATTGTGGAACCAAGTATCTTAGGCTAATCGTACGTTTCCTAGTTGCACCTTTGTCAACTTTGGGGATTACAAGCCTGAATATAAGTATATTATAGCTGCTTGTGTATAAGTGGAAGAAGGCAGAAACAGTTTAATGCACTTGTTTCCTTCCGGAGCGGTGGTGGGTACTAGTCCGATGGGATTATACAATGCACTTTACCAACTACCACCTATCTATAACTGTCCGATTTAATTTTATAAATCAGTTACTTAAGATTTAGCATTTAAATAAACAAGTGGACGCAAACTGGTATATGGTATAATCCGTCCATCCAGTTTGCGTCCAGGTAAATTTCGACATCTATATCTTTTTCTATTACCATAATTATGAGGACGCAAATTGGCTATTTTAACAAGCATAGTAATAGTGGTAAAAACAAAATAAAACCCCATCCTCATAACATATTTCTTTATATTAAAATAAAGGATCAAGTTAGAAATAGTAAGATGAGTTCGCGTCCACCCTGGACGCAAACTGACTAACCCGTAAAATTAGTATACCAGTTCACGTCCACCTCATTTTCACCTTAAAAAATACAATATTCAATCAAAATCATCATTATTTTTATTCTTTTACTCATTTGTAAGGTCTAGGAACTAATAAAATCTTTAATTAAAATATTCAAAAATTACGTATGAAACGCGCACCGGTTCACTATTTTTTTACTAAAATTATAGCTATCTACACAACTTTTTTGTATAGCTACGATTCATTATTTTTTTAAACAGGAAAAATTATGTGAACAGTTCTTTTGTCTTGGTATATGTGTTATTAATATATTGTATTATAGGCAGAAACAACTTTTAATTTCCCTAGTTTGTTAGTACACTTATTTTTAAGGGTTTTTTAAACGGTGTCCGCGAAATGGACGCGAATTGGTGCGTGGACGCGAATGGGCACACATACCCTAATTGTTATTAGAAAACTGAAAATACATATTTTCTAACGTTTTTGTTGCCCGACCTGGGATCTAACCTGGAACCTCAAGAAGTCAAGTCCGACGCCTGGCTGCTAGACTACAGAGGCGATGCATTGACGATTTTTTACTACAAAAGTCCCTTGGATATTCTTGGTATAACATGAAAAAATATTGAAAGACTTTGCAACGAATTATTTAAACAAATCTGCTTTTGAAATTTTATCAAAGACTCAAAATAGCAATACTTTATTAAGATTCTTCATTGCTATAAGCAGTGCGTAAGTAATTATTGGCTTTTCTAATGATTAAATATTTAAAATTTTAATAACCCTAACAAACCCCATTCTTAAATCGTAGCTAAGGTTCTTAGCTCTCGTATCTTATCCCGATCACAGACGAAAACAGACCAATAAACGTTGCTCTACTTATTTAGGAGCTATACAAACGAACACATACATACAGAGAGATGGGCACAGAGTTATAGGAATGTCAAACTTATAATACCACACTATTTCCGCTGGCGATAAAAAAACCTTTAGGAAATAAAAAACCTAAATCAATTTGAACGGAAAAAATGTTTTCTTTCGCGAGAAAAAAAAGCAATGAGTGTTATAGACAGTTCGACACAAAGAGAAGCCGACACAAAATTAAAGGAAAAAGTCCTAATAAAAGAAAGCCAATGAAAATGTTTCCAATTAGGTGGCCTTTTTATTTTTCAATGCGTTTTTTAAATCGTTCATTTAGCCGTCGCTCCGCCGTTGATTAGAAATAAATTAAAGCTAGATCACATAAAACCAAAATCCTAGTAAATGTAAAAGTTTGTGTTTTTCATGTTGTTCCAAAAAAAGACTGATGTTATGCAGTACGCGAAGAGTTTGTAAATTTAAAAACAAGATAAATAGTGATAAATGATAAAAAGAAAAAATTTTAAAAAAGTATCTTCACGCCCATATCCCCGAAGAGTTAGGCAGAGGCACAATCAGGGCACCCATGACTAGCCGAAGACACTAAGTCCCACAATGTGATAGTTGGCAAACCGGGCACTAACCTATCCCTAGCAACTTTTTTTTTATTATTAGAAAATTGGAAATACCCAATTTTCTTTTTGTTGTCCGACCCGGGATTCGAACCCGGGAGCTCATGCAGTCAAGTCCAACAACTGAACCGCTAGACCACAGAGGCGACCATAGAGTAAATGATGATTTATCCTATCCCATTAATATTGTAAATGCAAAAGTTTGTATGTTTGTTTGTTACTTGATCACGCAAAAACTGCTGAGCCGATTTTCCTGAAATTTGGCAAACAGAGGGTAACTTGGATTAACACATGGGATTGTTTTATTCCGTAAAAAGGTTCCCGTATGACCAATAACCAGGCGAACAACGCCTCGGGTAACAGCTAGTTTGCAGGTTATAGGTTTTTCATGGTGTTACAAGCAACGTATAAATTGCAAAATAATTAACCATAACCATTACCACAAGTTAGACAGAATACCTAGTGATTAAGACATAGCGCGTTCAGTCATTAAAGAAGTTAATAGTACATGGTGGTCTAGACCCTTGGGTCTGAAAACGTTATATAAATGTATTTGTTAGTATAATTTACCGACGAGCGAACAAAAATAAAAGTAGGGAGTCAATAGTAACAATCTATACGAATAGTTGCAGGATCACAGCACTTGATTCGTTGCAGGATTCTCCTCTTGAATCGTTGCATGACTCTACTACTTGAGTTGTTGCAAGACTCTACCAATTGAGTTTTATAGAACTCTGCCACTTGAGTCGTTGCAGGACTTTTCACTTAAGTCATTGCAGGACTCAACAACTTGAGTTAGTGCATGACTCTACTTATTGATTCTTATAGGACTTTACCAACTTTACCATTTTAGTCGTTGTAGGACTCTACCAGTTGAATCCTTGCAGAACTTTATCACTTGAGGCGTTGCAGGACTCTACTACTTAAGTCGTTGCAGGACCCCACCTTTTTAGTTATTGCAGGACTCTGCTACTTACTCGTATGTAGTAGTACTCTTGTTGCAATCTCGGCACGACTGATACTTGTACTTTATACCGACTCCAAAAAGGGAAGAGATTCAATATGTTTGTAACACGATTACTGGGTCAATGATAAACCAATTTTGACTGATTACCACTGTACATGGACATCCACTAACCCAGGAGTATCATAGATGCATAGATAGTCGAACTTCCAGGAGTTACTTCTTGTCTTAATATTTTCTTATCTTTTCTTGTTATTCCCAAATCTATCTCAAGTAAAAGTAATAATTATTTCATGTCTTTCTAGATTTTCAGTTTATCATTAAAGATTTATTTTTCGACGCTATTTGTCTTCATTCTGTTTTACAAAACGCTCCGACGCGGGTCGCTCGTTAATCACAGAAAGCTTTGGTGGCGACCGGAGACGTCTTCAGTCGTTTTTTCTAATACTAAACTTAGTGAACCAAGAAAAACTAAAAGAATTTATATACAGACTAAATGTGAATATATTTTGGAACTCGTGTATATATTTTCACATTTTTAAACATACACACGTATCTTCACGCCAACTCCGTTATAAAGTAGGTAGAAAATATCTAGTGTCAAACCTCACGATCCTTCACCTTGCAGACCTTCCTACATTTTTCCACATTCATCATCTTTTTCATACAAACACACATTTCAAAGACTCTTGGCTCCATCCTAGGATAATATCTAAGCGATTGGATAGTGGAATGTCAACTCTTGTCAACCTACATCTATCTACATTCGTATTGTATGTCTGTTTTGTGAATCCTTCTACCTAATGTTAGCAACGCACCATTACCATCTTTGGTGTCTCTAGGTGGTGTGAGTTTCTTACCATCAGGAAATCCGTCTGCTTGTTTGCCTTTCAATATCATAAAAAACCGACTACAATATTATGTGTGTTTACGTGACCATGTTATTTGATTATTCCTTTTTAGGAAGTTTGGTAACGATTTCGAGTTTATCCAATAATTTTGATGACAATCGAACTAGTGGATAACCATTATCTTGTGGATAACAGTGGATATATGCATAACTATGCACGATCTATGCAGACATGCCTTGCTTGTTATACATCCAGTGCTGTTTGCATTGAAATAGAATAAAAAAAATTAATAATACGCCTCTGTGGTCTAGCAGTCTATGGTCGGACTTAACTTCTCGACGTCCCGGGGATTGAATCCCCGGGTTGGGCAATACATTTAATTTGATAATAAAAATGTCGTTGCCTAGGATTGGATATATAACCCGTTGGCGATAAACTTGCCACCTATCACAATCTGGGACTAAATGTCTTCGGCTAGCCATGGTTGCCCTGGTTGTGTCTCTGCCTACTTTTTCGGGGAAATGGGAGTGATAAATAATAAATGCAAACAAAATAACTAAATAACACAAACAAAGAAAAAACGTCGAACCGATAATCTCCTCTTTAAAGGCGTTTTAAAACCAAACGCTTTCATTGTAAGAATAAAAAGTTACGAGCAAGGAAATCTTTACGTGAAAAATTACAAGTGGGACGTCCCAACAACAGAAGCCGTATTTTGTAAAGATAGCAACAAAGACTGATGTCTTCGGCTTTTGTTCGACTTGTAACGGAAAACGTACAATCTATCACAGAATCCAATAAATGTCCTTTTTTCGTTAACTCCAACAAAGCGAAAAAAGTGAAGTGTGTTTTAGAATCTATACATATAAAAAAACAGTAACAAAACTCTCTTTTCGCCTCAGTGGTCGTCCAACCGACGTCGAATCGCTAGATCACTGTGGTTCTTACGGTCTCGGGTTTAATCCCTGGGTCGGGTAACAAAAAAAAGAACTGAAATATGAAGTTTAAATTTTCTTATATAAACAATATTGCTTGAGATTGGTTTTAGGTCCTGTTGGCGATACTTACCGCCTGTCATATTGTAGGACTTAGTGTCTTCGGTTAGTAGTGTGTGCCCTGGATGTAACTCTGCTTATCTCTTCGGAATATGGGCGTGAAGTCACTTTTTTAGGAAAAGTTCGAAATTATTATAATTATAAAATCGACTTTAAGAGATAAGAACATTTTTAAATTCGACTTTATGTTTTAACCCTTGATGGAAAAAATACGTGTTATAGGTTTGATATCAAAGTGCATTTGTGTATACGTTTCTATGGCATTATAACTCCGAAACGAGTGGATCGATTTCGATGTAGACTTTTTGTAAGTGATCAGGTAGGTTCATACATAATCATAAAATTAAAATGAAAAACAGTAGCAGTCGTGGGACTGCCGATAGAAGTGAAAACGGAACTATTAAGTTGAGAGTAATTAAAAGTATATGCAAAAATTATGAAATATGAAATTTTTTATGTTTTATTTATTTGTTACATATGATGGGTTAAACAAATCATGAACAAAATATAAATACAAAGTGGTTGAAAAAATAATTAATATACAATTATCTTGTCAGTCAGAAATAGTCGATGTATAAGTGTACACTGCGCGTGCGCTAGTCTGGCTCTCCATAGCTATAGATATACTATTATCATTAGCAGTCGGTGACGCGAACCGAGGATTTTACCTTCTACCAAAACGCTCAACGCGCCTAAAGAAGTTTTCACTTCAATATAATTTTATGACTATGTATGTACGTTATACGACTACTCAACAGATGTAGATATTTTTTTATGGGACCATACGAAAACTAAGGCCCTTAAGCAATAAATCTCATTGCCTAAATATAGGAACAGGAAATAAGTGGATGATGATGGTGATTATTTGCTATTTTTTACCTACAGTAATAGAGATAACACTTCACATATTGTTAAAGAAACAAAATATATCAAAATTGATTTTATTGGAATGAAGTTCCTTACGGCAGGGTTGGAGGAGATAGGCATTTTGCTGCGCGACCAAACTGAAAAAAATGTAATAGTAAAAGCCGTAAGAAAAAACCGTGGAATTAAACCGTTAAATGAGACGTGCGCTGACGCGACAGACGTCTCTCCCTCACTCCACCCCGCCAATGCATAGTGTCTCTACATTGATCGATCGATTCTACATTGACCGAAGGAACTTCGTTCCTACCTGGTGTCCCACGACACCACGTTTATATTTTTTCTTATACAAATAGGTAGTTTAACAGAACCATATCTCTTAAGCTTATTAGTCGAAGAATCGAAGAACTTAATTGAAACCGGTTTTTGCTAAGTTGAGAACAGGTTGAAACATATTTTATAGCAAATACGGTATTAGAAAATTGATTTAAAAAGAGGGGCCCCGGGAATACAGAGAATACATGAATTATTAAATAATTAATACAATTAACTTACTCAATAAATTACAACACTATTTAAGTATCTTCACGCCCATATCCCCAAAGAGGTAGGCAGAGGCACAACCAGGGCACCCACGACTAGCCGAAGACACTAAGTCCCACAATGTGATAGGTGGCAAGCCTATCGCCAACCGGGCACAAATTAGTTAATGAATATGTGACTGTGTGATTATTTGTTTGTGTATGTTAGTGTGTGTGTATGTGTGTGTGTGTGTATGAGTGCGTGTGTGCATTGGTGTAAAACAACTGCTTGTGTTAATTTGTATGTCAAATATTATAATGTAAAGGTGTTTACTTAAACTTAAGGCTCAAGATACAAGTTATTTATCACAAACTCGCAGTAAGCTCTATCATTTGCATTAATATATTTTTCCGCCATGACACTCTGGATTCACAAGATTGATTGCTATTCAGTTCAAGTATGTTTCCTTGTAAGACGCACGGAAAATGCCATAATAGTCTGTAGAGATGTAAACGTTTAGTACCAAGGTGTTTCCATAACATTATAATAGAAGGACAGTCTTAAGGTTTCGATGATATATACCCGGTTTCAATAATCAACGAATCGTAATCCGTCAGCTAAACCATTCGTAGTTTGTTCAAAAGTAACGGAGCGTTACCAATATTTTCAAAAAATGTTTTGAATCAATAGTTGGTAACGAGCAACCGTTGTTAATAATCTTACTAAGCGTACAAAATACTACCATCCGTAATCAAAACGATTCTTTTTTTTGAATATAGGAACCGGGCATTAAAAATCTAAGCGCAGTAAAATTGCAAATAATGAACACGCGAGTTTAATAAGTAAATCATCCAAGTGCACAAAAGTTAAGTGTTAACCTGGATTTCTATTTTTTTTATGATATTGGGAGGCAAACAAGCAGATGGATTTCCTGATGGTAAGAAATTCACTCCACCTAGAGACAATAAAGGTGGTAATGGTGCGTTGCTAACCAGAGGCCGGGATGTTAGGTCAAACCGGAACACGTCATGACGTTATGGCTGCAGGAATAGATAAGGCGGTGTTACCAATCCGGTTGAGTCGCTGCGAAACTCTACCACCTCGTCAGATGTCACGGTGTTAGTGACGGTAAGCCTGTGCTTACCTTTTACGAGCTGCAAGGAAGGCAGATAGTCTATTCTGCAAAGGAGCCCGGACCAACACCAACCAACCAACCAACGTTTCCATAACTTTACAATAGAAGAATACTCTTGGAGTTTCGATAATTTAATAATCTAAGGGCCACATGCACATTCCCGGGTTACATTTGACACTGAGTTAAACTGTCAATTATAAGGTGATTTAACCCGAGTTAGACGTTAACTCAATGTTAAAGACTTAAACCAGGAACGTGCAAGTGGCCCTAAGCACAGTAAAACTACAAATAATGAACACGCGAGTTTAATAAGTAAATCATACAAGTACACAAAAATTAAGTGTTGTTTACGATTTCTCTGAGATGCCATTATCATATCCAGATTTGGTAGTAACGGTCACCTTACAAATATAAACTCTTTCAACTAAAAAAAAGTCGTTTCAGAAATGGCGAATTAAAGTCGATTAACATATTATTATGTATACTTATGAAAAATAATGTGTTGGTCCGGGCTCCTTTGCAGAATAAACCATCTGCCTTTCTTGCCAGGCAAATGGTAAAAGGCGAGCATAGGCTTATCATCACTAATACCTTGACATCTGACTAGGTGGTAGAGTTTCACAGCGACTCGCCCGGATTGGTAACACCGCCTTACCTATTCCTGCCGCCATAACGTCATGACGTGTTCCGGTTCGGAGGGTAAGGTAGCCGGTAAATTTACTTTTGCTCGAGACGTAACATCCTGACCTCAGGTTGGCAACGCACCATTACCATCTTTGGTGTCTCTAGGCGGCGTGAATTTCTTACCATCAGGAAATCCGTCTGCTTGTTTGCCTTCCTGTATCATAAAAAAAATATAACTTCGTTTTTTCAAAGTTTGTTAAAAACTTTCTAAGTTTATCTAGTTTTGCTATTTCACGCAGAAGAAAACCAATTTAAAAAAAATAAAAGAAAAAAGTATCTTCACGCCCATATCCCTGAAAAGAAGGTAAAAGCACAACCAGGGCAACTAGCCGACACAATGTGATAGATGGCAAGCCTATCGCCAACCGGGCACACATCCAATTCCGATCAACATTTTTTTATATTAGAAAATTGGAAAAATACATTTTTTTGCCCGTCCCGGGAATTGAAACCGGGACCTCATGAAATCAAGTCCAACACTTGGACCGCTAGACCACAGAAGCGATCAATTGAAAATCGATTTCAGATTTTTAAGTACCAGATACTCCATTAGAGTTTATGAATCAATTACAACAATAAATTAACTTTTGGTAACTATTTAACAGTGTCTGTTAATAGTCGTCTTAAGCGGTATTTCTGCAGCAAAAATGTATATGTGATGATTTTATTTTTGTATAAACATCGCCTCTGTGGTCTAGTGGTCCGGTGTTAGACTTGACTTTTTGAGGTCCGGGTTCGATCCCCGGGTCGGGCAACAGAAAAATTAGATTTATGCATATTTTCAATTTTCTAATAAAAATAACGTTACCCGGGATTGTGGGGCTTAGTGTCTTCAGTTAGTCGTAGGTGCCCTGGTTGTGCCTCTGCCTATCTGAAGATACTCACTAACTTTTAATCATTTTTAGTTGGGATTAGTGTACAATTTTAAGTTCACCATATTCAAAACAAATTTAACAATTATCGCTAACTTCGAATAAACAGGTTGAATTATAATTTATTATAGGACTTTCTATAATCTTTGAAAATAATGTACCAGTTATAAGTACTGCTGAGTTTTATTGAAGAATACACAATACATCCTTAATATAAATGCGAAAGCTTGTATGTTTGTTTGTTACTTCTTCACGCATAAACCAATAAACCGATTTCTATAAAATTTGGCACACAGATAAAGGGTAACTTGGATTAACACATATGACAGTTTATAATCTGAAAAATGTTCCTGTGGGACTATTAACCACGCGGGAAACGCTATGGGTAACAGCTAGAGTATTATAAATGTACATTTATTGAATTAGTCTGTTGTGTATAATGAGGTCGTAAGTTCATACTCGTAGTTAATATTTTAAAAGAAAAAATATTATTTTCTTCTTTTTAGAGCGTTTAAATAAAAGCTTCTCCTAAAAAAGGTTTTTTGTTTTACTTTATTTCTTAATTCTGAATGATCTAAGCTGACAAACGCTTGGAAGCGGCATTGATTTTACCCAACCACGCAACCACAAAGGAAGTTAATCTGATTACTAGACTATGCATGTTTCATTTTATGTTAGTTTTTTTATGGCAATCTAGAGATCAAACGTGTGCTCTATTTGATGAATTTTACGGAAATAGCATCATTTTAAAATGACAAATAATGGAGGACATTCTTATTTAGATGTGATTTTTTTAAATGCTAGAGCACAATATATGTATATCTTTTTACTGAGTAGTCCAGAGTGGCTTAGGGTGTAATGCGTAAATTCAATTTTTATCCAGTAGAGTTGAATATTTTATAACCTATTAATGTTGTAAATACGAAAGTTTGTATATTTGTTACTCCTTTACGCAAAAACTGCTGAACCGATTTTTATAAAATTTGGGTATATATAAAACTGAGGGTAACTTGGATTAACACATAGCATAGTTTATATCCGGAAGTAAATGTTCCTGTGAGATCATTAACCACGCGGGCAATGCCACGGGCAACAGCTAGTTAATAATATACTGCAACACGATTCCATATCAGTTTTATGTCAATTTTTGGTTGGTTGACGTTTGGAACTGTTGAGAACAATAATTCGTAATTGAAGTATTTTTGAAGAGGCAAGCAGAAATAGGTACAGAGATAATTAGGTACTGAGTAGTAACATAGTCCCATGTTGTGATTAGTGGCAAAACCGATAAATAGCCAGTCGGTTACTTATCTCTTGTCAGAAAATTGAAAAATACATTTTTACTTGACCGACCCGAGAATCGAATCATGACTAGACATCAGAGATGACTGATAATTGTTTACACGACAAAATACAGATATCCACGTTGACTTCATGCATTTTTACTAAGTTTGAATTATAATCTTGCAAATGTAACTGCAAATAAAACAGTATCAAAATTGAAATGGCTGACAGCGGACGTCATTTTGAAAAAAAGGAAAAATGGAGGTTGACGAACTCAAGTCGCATTACTACAAAAAAGACCAAGCGTATTACTACATATTGTCTTAAATTTGATTATCGACCAATAACATGCTGACACGTCATCCACGTGTGTAATTATTATCGAAACAGGCGTCTTAATACTTTTTGTGGTAAGGCGGTATCACTTTATGTATCGTTGACTAAATATTTAAAAATGACTGTGTATTTATAATTTGAATTACATTATCCGTTGAAGGTTACAACAATTTAAAGTTGACTTTTGACTATAATTTGAAGATATCACTCCCGTTTACCCCGTGTTGGTTCGGGCTTCTTTGCAGAATAGACCATCTGCCTCCCTGTCTGGCAGCCCATAAAAGTCGAGCACAGGCTTACCGTCACTAACACAGTGACATCTGACTAAGTGGTAGAGTTTCGCAGCTGCTGCTGGTAAGGTGGTGGTACCAATCGCCTGGATTGGTTGGACCACCACCTTACCTATTCCTGCCGCCATAACGTCAGTGCTTGCTGTTGACGTGTTTCGGTTCGAAGGATAAGGTAGCTGGTAAACTTACTTTTGCTCAAGGCCTAACATCCCTGCCTGAGATTGGCAACGCAACATTACCACATTTGGTGTCTCTAGGCCGCGTAAATCCCGCTGCTTGTTTGCCTTCTAATACCATAAAAATAAATATCAGGCTTAATACAGTTTTCAGGCTAGTTAAATTATCAGGCTACTAGCGGCCCGCCCCGGCTTCGCACAGTTATGAAACATACATATAAACCTTCCTCTTCAATCCCTTTAGCTATTAAATAAACCTCATCAAAATACGTTGCGTAGTTTTAAAGATTTAATCATACAAAGGACATTGGGACAGAGAAAAAGACTTTGTTTTATACTATGTAGTGACATATCAGACGCTTGTAATATGTATTTAGTTTTTTTGTTAAAATACAATTGATACTTACCATAAACCTACAGTACTACTATTTAAATTATGCGCGTCGTCGTTACAATTTTTGCTCTTTTTACACTTTATAATTTCATTTTTAACTTGGCTGACCTTATCTAAATTTAAGCGAAATTATTAATTATGTAACAACAACTTTATATAGATATCTTTAAAATACATTCGGATTTACGAAGCTTGACGAATATAGCCGAAGCGCATAATTTATATAGTACTACTGTATGTAGTTTTAGAAGCTAAACGACAGTTAAGACAAAGCGGTAAAAGGCATTTTAACGAACGTCTCGCATTTTTAAGCACGGCTGTTTTATAAAACGACTTTCCGGCAATAAAGCAACAGAAGAGATTTCTCGTTTTATTGAATCTTTTCTGTACGGAACATTTAATCGACGCGCCGTCGACGTTGCACTTCGCTCCGACGGATTTAGGAACAATATTTCCTGCATTTGACTTTGGATCCGATTTGTTTTAGTCACTTTTGGAAAGAATCGCTTTTATATTTCAAGTGTAATTTTATTTAAAAGCCTTCACTGTACTTACTTTAATATGAGTACAAACGTTAACATATTTAAGGTCAAATTTGACCTACACGTTTAACTAGTACCTACTAGTTAGCTTTTATCCAGTTTGTTAGCTTTACCCACTTTACCCCGAGTAGCGATAACGTAAAATACCTGCATGTAAGATACAATTGGCTACCCATATTTCTAGCAGTCCGGCGTCGGACTTGACTACTGAGGTCCCTGATCGATGGTCGGGTCCGACAATAAAAAAATAATAGAAAATGTGAATTTACAATTTCATAATTAAAAATCACGTTGTCAGGGATTAGAAATATGCCCGGTTGGCGATAGGCTTGCTATATATCATATTGGGGGACTTAGTGTCTTTGGCTAGATGTAGTTGTTTTGGTTGTACGTCTGCCTACTCCTTCGGGGATATGGGTTTAAAGATATTTATTTTAAGTTATATAAGAGTAATAATATATCTAATCTGACCCGGTGAATACATTACATTTGTAATCATTCTTCCGGTGTAGGTTCGGGTCCTTTTAGTAGAATAGACCATCTGCTTCTCTACTTTGTAGCTACATTTACTACTAAGCGACGAACACCGATTAATTATATCATTATCAACAAGTTCACTGTGGTAGTGCATCATCTCTTTTTGTCGCCAAAATTACTCTATCATATTTCGTCCAAAGTAGATAATAGACTTGTACAATATGATAATAGGATTAACTTCCTCGTCACAGGGTAGCGACGCACCTATAACATCTATGGGCTACGATTGCCCACACTCAAAAGAGCAGTGTTGTTCGCTGACCTCTTGATAGAAAAGCTTCGCAGCGCTACTTGAAAGCGCTCGAAAGCTAAAGCTAGTTTAGATAAAATATTTTACCTCGAGTTTGTCCGGGCTCCTGTTGAAGAATGTACCATCTGCCACCCTGTGCCAGGCAGCTTAAAAAGACGAGCACAGGTTTACCGTCTCTAACACATTGCCATCTTACTAGGTGGTAGAGATTCGCAGCGACTCGCCCGGATTGGTACTACCGCCTTAGTTGTTCCTGCCGCCATGACGTCAGTACTTGCCGTTGAACTGTTCCAGTTCGGAGGGTAAGGTAGCCGGTAAACTCACTTTTGCTCGAGGTAATATTGCGGCCTAAGGTTGGCAGCGCACCATTACCACCATTAGCATCTCTAGGCGGCGTGAATTTCTTACCATTAGGAAATCCGTCTACTGGTTAGCTTTCCTAAACCATAAAAACAAAAAAAAATTAAATAAAATAACAAGTATTCAAATAGTTCAACTATAGAACAAATGGGTTTAACTCCATCACTTTAATCCCACATATGAAACTCAGTTTTAGGTTAATCTCAGCTAAACCCAACTAAAAATCATGAAAGGTGAGGCTTAAAGCTAAACTATCGTAATAGTCCCTGACTACGTAATCTGCTGGCCTCTAGCGGCGCCATCAAGTTTATACTGCTAATAAAATTGAGCAAACCGTCGACGTCATAAAATACTGGAACATTATTTGAATATATTCGAAGGATAATGAAATTTGATACAGATGCGGTATTGAGATGTGACGACTCCATCGCTCGTTAGTGATATATTTTGTAGAGGTAGCGTTACTATGTGTACTCTACCCGTTGTAGCTAAAACAAAAAAATATTTAAAAACAAAAATATTTACATTTTAATTCTCTCTGTCTGCCTTCCTGCTAGGCATCTCGTAATAGACTAGCGCAGGCTTACCGTCACTAACACCGTGACATCCTACTAGGTGGTGGAGTTTCGCAGCGAATCGCCCGGATTGGCACCACTGCCTAAACTTTTCCTGCCACCATAACGTCCAATGCTTGCCGTTGACGTGTGCCGCTTCGGCGGGTAAGGTAGCCGATAAA
This sequence comes from Calephelis nemesis, assembly GCA_002245505.1. Taxonomy (NCBI): domain Eukaryota; kingdom Metazoa; phylum Arthropoda; class Insecta; order Lepidoptera; family Riodinidae; genus Calephelis; species Calephelis nemesis. Next base: position 76,355 of record NJDD01000400.1, read on the forward strand.
CTTACTTTTGTTCGAGGCCTAACATCCCGGCCTAAAGTTGGAAACGCACCATTTTCACCTTTGGTGTCTCTAGGCGGCGTGAATTTATAACTATCAGAAAATCCGTCTGCCTGTTAACCTTCTAATATCATAAAAACGTACGTTGTAACAACACCCTTATAGTAGGTGCGTGGTAGGAGGTTACTTGGTAGACTATACAAAAAGAATTAGATCTCGCCCGTTAGAATGCGACACACCAGTAACATTTATGGTGTCTATAGTTACCAGTTTACTGGTTGGCTGTATAGATTTCCAATGCCAAACTGAATTAAGGAAATAAAATTTTGAAAAAGGAATATTGCACGCTCGCAAAAATTTTGAAAAAGGAATACGGCACGCCAGGGCCGGATTCGCGCTGTTAACAGAATACGCTTGAACTTATATTGTCTAATCATATATTGT